>CM071865.1:46388777-46440141 GCA_036759665.1 Gynandropsis gynandra | reverse complement strand
GATTGTAACTTTGTACTCTAGTTATGTATGTATCTTTGTAAATTTCCTCTACGCTTTGACTCTCTTGCACCAATCTCCATGAACGTTGATTCGCGTCTCCATAGTAATGAAATATTACAAATCGAAATCTCATCACTGCACGTATTTCAACCCATATCACTATTGATTTCTCTCCGCACCACCTATGTGAACGAGTGAGTTGATCCTACCATGCAAGTGCATAGTCAATAAAATTTGCCGATACTAGCCTTACTTTAGTGAATTTTAGAATACTGATGCCATTTTAAAATCATCTCAGTTTTTCTCTCCCACTCTAAGTAAGCTTCCATATCACTTCATCCAATAAACGTAGGGATCTCCATCTCTATAATGCTGATATAATCATCGATTCGATCTCTCGTGCGTTGGTCATACCTCATGGGATGATCATACTCCTTGTCTAGAACTCCAGCATGCTAGTCTTCCTCCATGCCTAGAGGGTATAGATGACAAGCTATGTATTGTCTCTTTCGTTGTAGCTCTCCACGTGCTACTACTTCCATCTGACCATGTCGTTAGTTGACAATAGTGAATTAGTGCATCTCGTGTTATAACTAATCCATCACTAAAGGCAGCTGTGTTTGCAATTCCTTCTCTACTCTACCTCATGATGGAATCCTAGAGTAGACATCAAAGAGATAGCTACAAAAATGAAAAGTTAGCAAAAACATAACAATATGAATGAAAGGAGGATAAATGAAGCTCAATATGTGTAAGAAACTATTTCGCTCGATTTTAATTCATTATCAAGTCTTTTTTCGACTTCTCCTATTCGATTTAGTTTAGAACTCAAAAACAAACTCGAATTTAATTTGCGAAAAGTTCAAACAAATCTTGATACCACAAATGTATAACGTCTCACTATTTCTAAATTTCTTCATCTAGTTCCTAGACACTCTTGTTTTCTTTCTAGATATTCTTTCTATTTTATATACTCCTATTTTTTATTTTTGTCTTTTTTCCATTTTTGTCTAACCTATTCCTTATCCTTTTTCATTTTTTCCTTTTCTCCGTTTTCGTTTCCGTTTTCTTTTTCCTTTTCTTTGTTTTCCATTTCTTTTGATTTATTTTATTATCTTTTTAATTTTCTCATTTTTTATTTATTTGTTCTGTTATTTTTCTAAGTTGGCCAAAAACAAAACTAAAATAAACTAAACTGAATCAAACAAACAAAAATTGATATAAAGATAGACTAATGCAAGATCAAGGCTCTAATATCACTTGATATGAACCTACACTGGTTTTTTTTTGTTAGATGGATTGAAATAGACTGAAATTCCCTAACAATCCAATAGCAAAACCTAAAATGTGTCTATTCTAATAAGACATCCCAAATCCCAACTGCAATCTGATTTAAAAAAACTCAGATTCAGCGAATGACGCCACAACAATTGTGATCTAATGTTAATAAGTTTGTGAACACTCAGAATTAGCTAAGTCTCAAGAACTAAAAGACAATCTAAAATAATCATAACTTAGTTTTAAATATCATACAATGGGTCCCCTATTTACGAGGACCAAGAAATAATGGAAAACTTAGTAAAATAAGCTAATTTAACAAAACTACGTAAAATCGCTCGATCGAACATTGTATAAGTCTTATTCGATGCAAAACTAAAGTATATTGGTCCACAAAAAATGCTCGGGTATAGCGTTTTCTTGCCTTGACCAAGCACAATTTAGCCATGACCGAGCATTGTCTGATCCTTGTTTTATTGCTCCTCTGAGCCTCATCTCCTTGTAAAGACCTCTTGTAGTCTTTATTAAGTGTTCATTGACGTCCTCATGGGGTCATAATCCATTCTTTCAAGTCCATTTGTGCAAACACGTCTCAAAGTTTCT
The DNA here is from genome assembly GCA_036759665.1 of Gynandropsis gynandra. NCBI lineage: Eukaryota > Viridiplantae > Streptophyta > Magnoliopsida > Brassicales > Cleomaceae > Gynandropsis > Gynandropsis gynandra. The sequence goes on along the minus strand of CM071865.1, from coordinate 46,438,260 downwards.
TTCCTAGTCCTTTTTTTGTCCACGTGTGAACACGTATCGAAACTCCTTTGCCTTACTCCTCGTTTTTTGTCCTCATGCGATTTGTGGTGGATCCATGATCTCATCCTTATCAATGTGTATACTTCAGTTCATATATATTATCACCTTGATGGCAAGAATGATAAGAAGCAACTGGACCAATATTTACACTTCTACATCAAGAGTTGAAAACAATAACAAAAGTAAAGATGAAAAAAAAGTAGAAAGATTAATTTTTTTTCATAAAAAAATTTAAAAAATCGACGCTACCTAGTGTTGGAAAAATGTGATTAGTATCGAAAATGTAATGTGTCAATGTTAATACAATACAACGTTTGAGGTTGTTAGATAAGCAGGTAAATGATATTTTTTAGATTAGTGTGAGAAGTTTTTAATGCTACATCAACATAAATTTGATTTAATAGCGTCAATGCTACTGAGTCACCATATTCAAAACAATTGAGGGCTGAAATTTTCATTGAAATATTTGATTCCAATTTTAACTAGACGTTGTGTTAGGTTAGTAACACAAGTCTAACTAAACTTCTATTAACCCTATGATATCTATTAACCCTATGATATGAACCTATACCAATGTTATCTTATTAGATGGATATAATTAGACTAAAACTTCATAGCAATTGGATATCACAACTTGGAATTGTCTTCCAAAGGATGAACATCCCAAACCCCAACTACAATCCAACTAGAAAAATTGTGACCGAATGAATGATACCACAATATTAGTGATCCAATGTTGATAACTTGGTGAGCACTTAAAATCTCTCCAAGATTTTAGTACTAACTATAAAAAATAAGCAAAGAGATCACTTATTTATAAGCACTAAATCATAAAGGAAAAATGATAAAATAAGCCAACTAAGCAAAACACAAGAAAAATACACGGTCGAACAATGTAACCACTCGATCAAGCACTACATAAAGTTCTAACGTAAAAAAATGAAAACAAAAGTATGTTCTGTAGAAAAAATCCTCAGCTCGGCTGAGTCTACTAGTGCTTAGTCGAGTTGTGGGATGCTCAAACCGAATGATCCAATCCATCGCATGCTCTTTTACCAATGTAAGTTCGGTCAGTCGTGTACACTATCACTTGGGCCGAGCGAACAATGATGTCATGCGTGCATTATTCCAAAGAGTACGCTCGGGTCGACTGACTTTCTTCTCGGGCCAAGTGCCTTCAGCTACTCTAACTTCTTGATCCTCTTGAAATCTTCAACTATAGGAAAGTCATGTATATTTGTCTTGACACCTCTCGATTCCCTTGTGGTGCCTTTGCAAGCTATTCCACCACCATTCGAAAGAAAAAGTTATGCATCATCTTAGTCTTAGCCCCCAAGATCAATCTGTGTGTATTTGGTGCCTTGTTCGGGGTCTCATCCTCATCACTTTGCTGACACCATTGCAATCTTAATGTTTTGTTAGTCAATAAAAAACTTTTCACATCAAATTTTTGTACGAAATGCATTGATAGAGGAAACGCAAGGCTAATGCTAATTTTCGTTGGTTACAAGTTTTCTATTGTTTTAAAGAATAAAGAATATTAAAAATAAAAAATATTAAAAAAATACAAAACCTATATATGATTAGAAAAATCGTGGAGACCGCATTATCAATTTGCGAGAATAAAGAAGCCGGAGATGTTGGTGCGGATGCAGGTATAAGTACGAGCCACACAAGGAAAAGCACTTTCCATTCGTTGGTTATTAGGGGCCAGCTCCCATAATGTGACGGGCGGTGTGTACAAGGCGCCCTTATTGCAGCCCACAACACTAAATCAGCTGCTTTATTTTTGGTCCCAAAAATTAAGAATTGGTTTCCCCTACTTGCTGCATCGGGGCTGCTTAGAATGTGATGGATGCAAGAGCCCGATTACCAATCAATGAGCTTTGCTATCTCAATTTCCTACTCCTCAATCTGCACCGAATAACCCTTAACTTTTTTCTACTCATTGCACAAGACTGTTGGCCTCATGTGTGGTTATCGACGTCCCAATCTCCTAAAGTCTAAACGATCTATAATTTCAATGAGCCTAAAGGGAAGATGCGACCCCAACAACTTTGCTATAGAATATGTAAAACAAAAACATATTGTTAGAGGACTATTTTTTAAATAAATTATAAAAGATAATTAATATAAAAAAAATACTTACATCCATGTACAACTCATCGAGCATCCATTTTGTAATCTCATGACGTCTCGTGTCTCCTCTTCGACTCGATAATCCCTCTTCAATTTATGATAATTATATCTGAACTATGTATTAAAGACAAATAGTATAACTCATTTATTTAGCATTTATGTGAATCCATGTCCCATTTATCTTTTGGTGGGTATTTCCATGAGCTTCAAAATGCTTGGAGCTCTACCAAACTCTTGTTGTTGCATAAAACACAAAAAAAAATATAACATATATGTTTACAAAAATCATATACAAAATAATCTTCAAACACGAAATTATTTACCAAATCATAATACAATTTTGTGAATGGTGTTACACCATAAGTATGAGTGTGCCAGATTTCATTCGCCGAGAGTCTTTTGATTTTTCTTTGCTTTCAGACTAGACTAATGGACTACCAATACCTCTTAGATCTCAAGAGTAATAAAATCTGGATGGCACTTATTCGAGTGTAGATCAATATGCTAAATCTCTTTCTCTGTCTTGATCAATGTCTTCAGTCACCTCATCGTTAGAATTTTCTACCAATTATAGGCTAAGTTATGATATTAGGTTTCCAATGCCGTTCTTATTGAAATAATTTAGAAAACAAAAAAATCAATAAATATAAATAATTTAAGATATTAAAAATCGTATAGTTAAACTTTCTAAACAAATATCCGTCAAACTTACATAAAACAAAATATGAAATAGTATAATAGAAACAAAATATTGCTTAATATTATAATTTTAAAAAATAGAGGAATTATCTTACTAATATATTGGTAACCATCCAGATTTGGTACATTCTCTAGATGTAATCAACGTGTCAAAGTGCATTTAAAACAATGTAACAACTTGTCAATGTTTGGAATTACCGAGATATAGAAACGATCATCCTCGATAAGCCATTGAAGCTGGGAGAATGATATCATTGGTTGTCGATGCGATACCGCCAACGAGAGTAGAGGCACTGATGCTACTGGTGATGAGCTGTGTTGCTCTAAGCGAATTGTAGTGTTCGAGCTCTCCACAAAACTTGATGTCCATGATGAAGACGATCTACCTAAATCATGTCTATACGATCTAGTCAGAAAAAAAATCCTAAAACATAAAAAAATTAATTAACCCTAAAGCAACCCAAAAATAACCAAAAACCAACCCTAAATCGACCCTAAACAACCTAATACCAACCCTAACCCCAACCAAACCGATATCTATCAAAATTATACAAGACCACCCAACCCTAAATATTCTATAAAGTGTGTGATATCTTGATTATTGTACTACTTGAGAATTGATTCATCATGTATGTTTTTTTTATATACCTTTCTTTTAAAATGGTAGAAAAAACGGTCAAATGGGTACATCCATTAAACCCAAATAGACTTCATTGAGAAGATTTCTTGTTAAATGCTTCACTACATCAAAAATGAAAAAGGAAAGACCTTTTCGAGGCATATATAATGTGCAGGATATAATCTAAAAAAACAAACATTTTTACTTTTAATATTTACGTATAAATATTTTTAGGAACGACTCTTGAATCTTTTTGAGAAGGATTTTTAAAAACATTTATTGGAAGAAATCTTTGCATAAAAAAAATGAAAATCATATTTCATCATGACATGTAACTTTCCAAAAATTCATAATCGGATTGTTAACGTTATAAAAAACTTATCTATATACATCACATCAACATTATGACGAAAGAGATAATATCTCAAATTCAAGATATCGCAAAAAGATTTGTATTTGTACCAATTATGGTAATCTATAAATCCTTCATATTTTTCATGCCCATTTCCACTATAATAAAATTTATTTTATTTTTTATCAATGAATGATATAACGGAATAAAACCATGGTGACAATCAGATTTACATGTTTTTAGTATAAATGAATCTATATCATTTATCAAATATGGATATGAATGACGTTCGTGTGTACTTAAACCACACAACATACTATTAGCAGGGAAATAACATATTGTCCATGTTAATACATTTTTCTTATAAAATTTTGTTTCCTTGAAACATCATATATTCTTACACCATATTTCTATAAATAATTCAACTCATCAATTAATTATTGTAGAAATATATCAAAATATTTTTCGGATGATTCAAACTAGGTATAAGAATACTAAAAAAATAAGAATTACTTTTTTAATAAAAAATATTGGTGAAAAATTATATGGTGACACAATTACGGGATACAACACTTATTATTACAAGATGCATCATACAATGTGAATACATCGGTGCATAACGCTAGATAAATATTTCTACTTTCTAAAGCAAATCTAAGAATACGTAGACAAAATGAATCCGAGGTTTTTCCGTTTGACGGATGTTATATTTCTCCATCTAACTAATATGTATGTCATGTCATGTGCGATATTGTATATTGTGATTATTATAATATTTTACATAGGTCAACAATGGTATGTAGAACATTATTTTGAATGAATTTCTTTTCCTTTGATCGTCTTTTTAGGTTTAAATCTTTCAGCCCCACAAAATGATAATTCAAAATATTTATATTATATCTTCAAAAGATCATACAATTAAATACACAAATCACTTTTTTTATATCGAATTACGAGAGACTCAATGAGATTTGACATATAAATAAATGACTTATATATGGTATTATATTTAAGAAAAACATTATAGAAAGACTAACAAATGTGATCCATGCACTACAAAATAATTACATCATATTCAACGGGTGTCAATGGAAATCAATAAACTTCAACTAGAAAAATATCGATAATCCATTGGAAGCTTTGTTAAAAATGTTAAAATTGTTAAAAATGACGTTGAACAGTTGAAATTATCAGTTGATACTACCAAAAAAGGATGAATGCAAAGATACTTCAATGATGCCAATGGATGAAATTAAAAAATGGTTGAAATTATTTACAAATAAAAGTTGGAAACTTAAGCGAAATAATCGACATATGATGGTTGAGAAAATTAGTTGAAAATTTTAACATATAACAGTTCAAAAATCTATAAGATTATCAATAGATGAAAATTGAAAATTAGTTGACATTATCGATTGTAGATAATTAAAAATTAATAAAAAATATTGACAAATAACAATTAAACAATAATTGAATTATAAACAAATGATACATAAAAGGTCGGTTGAAATTCCAATAGATGATGGTTGAAAAAAAATAAAGTTATTAATGTATAATAGTTGAAACATCAGTTGAAATATAACAGATGATAATTGAAAAATAAATTAAAGTTATAAACGAATATTGGTTGACAAAATTGATGGAAATTACCAGCATGGGACGTTTCAAATAATCAATTGAAATTTTCGATGGATGATAGTTGAAAAAAGGTAAAATTATTTATAGATGAAAATTAAAAAAACCATTGATTTTTCTAACATTAAATTACTTTTTTGTTTTTTGTTTTTAATCTTACATGGTAGTTGGTAAAATTGTCATCATATAAATATTGAAAATAGAGAAAATGCACTAGAAATGTGAAAGTTTTAATTAAGTTTTATTTTTTAAACGGATGTCCATTAAAAAAATTCAAAACACATTTGTTAATAATTTATTTTTTAAGATCGGTTACACTTAATTTTTCTATAAATTCTCTCTCGATATTTTATTTTTACTTTTTAGATATTTTCATAGAAACTAACACAATTTTAGTTTTATTTCAATCTTATTCCCATTGATAACACGTAGTGTGGTTTAGTTTTAGGCTAAGCATTTAGATCATTATGCGTAGTTTGTATAGCACGAGTTATAAAACCGACATGAATGTCATCTATCTAGTCCTTTTGTTGATTTTCAGGTTTTAAAGCGACAAGGCATAATCGAACTTAAGGATGTTGATTCTTGGAGTCAACTGCACATACTTAGAGTTACAAAACACTCGTACGGAATATTCGAGCATCGAGCGAAAGGAGCAAAAACACCATTGTGCCCCATGAAGAGCATGAACCCGTGCAGGGTGTTCTCTTAGCCCGCGCGGGCTGCCCATCCAGCAGATTTAGCACGACTCGGGCTAAGGGTCAGCTCGCTCAGATTGGAACCATGAGGAGCTCGTGGGGGTGGCTCCTAGCCCGAGCGAGGCGCGTGTCAGCACAATAGCACTGCCAATAAATACAAGGGAATGTTTCAGACTTAGGGAGGACGAAAAAGACACAGAGGAGAGCTTAGGAGGAGTTGGAAAGCAAGGAAACAGCATCGGAACGTCGATGACGAGATAAGGAAGTCTGAGGCATCGTATTCCTTGCTCTTTATCATGTTTATTGTTGTTTTCTCTTGTTTTACAGCAAACTCCATGAGTGAGTAAGCCTTTAGATATGAGTTAGGGACCCCGGTTTTGTAAGGGATGCTTATGTTTATGCATTAATGCTTAGATCTTTCCAAGTTTCTTGTATTTCGGTTCTACGATCAATGCTATGAACGTTTTATACTTGTATTGGTCACTCAGTAACTTAGTTATTCATGTTTAACTGGGAGGTTAGATTATGAATCCGAAAATATTGTTTCTTGATTGAGTTTGATTAATGAGAATCTGACCGGTCGGTTAATCGACTCAGGAATTAGGATTGCATTCTTTATGCTACCGTAATTACGTGTTAATCGCTGCTAGGAAGTAGGATTGCATGTTATTGTGGTTAGGGTTTTTTTGTCGAGAGAACCATTCTCTGCTTACGAGCATGAATTCTCCGTTATCAAGAAAGTTTGATTTATTTATGATCTTTTATTGATTACACCCTTGCAATTCCGGTAACCCGAAACCCGTAGTATTCTTAATTATCAAGTCTTTCACGTATCCTCGTTATTATCATATTTCAATTTAGTATTATCAGATTTTACTCCACATCACCATTACTTTCATCTGTCTTAATTTAGTTAAATTCTTAGCTTATGTTGTATTAGTCCCTAGAGTTCGACATTGGTATTACACCGATCTGTATCCTTGCGGTCAGTGAATATTAGACATTTTATTTGCTTGATAGTTCGCACGCATCATCTATATATATATATATATATATTACATTTAGGTTTATTGAGAACTTATAAATTTATCTAAAGTCTTTAGATTTTTAGATTTGACGTTGTTGTATATTTTTTATATTTTTTATTTTACAGGTTTATAATGAATTTATTTATTTTAATTGTTTACAGTTCAAATCTTATTTTTTATATCTGGCAAACGCCAAACTGAGAGGGGAAGAGATTGCTCGGCTACTTCCTGCTTGAAGTGCTTGAAGTCAAGTGAAGATGTGGTAGAAGCTGAAACTAATGAAGATTAAAGACTTGTGGAAGCCACTATATCATAAACATATTTATTGCGTTCAAAGGATGTATTCATCTGAAAGAAATTTGATAGAAATATTAAGTATATTTTATTTTTTAACATTAACAATTATTTAAAAATGTATATTCAAAAAACAAATAAAAGAAAAAATTATAAAATTATATTATTTAAATCATTGTTATAATCAAATTAAATTTAAATAATATTTTCAAGTTGTCAACGAAATATCGTTTGAAAATATCAACAAGTGAAGTTTGAGAAATCAATTGAAATTATTAACAGATGAAGATTGAAAAATCGATTGAAATTATCAGCGGATGATGATTGAAAATTCGTCTGAAATAATCAATAGATGATTATTGAATAATCCGTTGAAATTATCAACGGATGATGGTTGAAAATTCATTAAAGATTACTACCCATTTTAAGAGTTGATAATAGTTGAAAGTGTCAATATTTTGTAACATGATCATTTTTCAACGCTTCAAACTCAACGATTCAAAATCTATTGAAATTCGTTGATAATTACAAATTTCAATACGTTTTTAGCATTTTCAACAGATTTCGTCATTTAAAATGCATGTTTCTTGGAGTGATGAAATATTTTGTAGTGTTGCAACTTGTCTTAACTCCCATCAATGAGTTATAAGTGATAATTAATAATGATCCTCACAACCATCATATAAAGGTTGTTTTGTTGCACCAACTAGCTCGTAAAATTTTCAGCATTTGAAATTTCTTCATTCATTTGAACATGGATAATTTATCAGAAGAACTATCTCCAACCATTTCTATACATCTATCGTGAAAAGTACTATCATCAAAACTATTTTTATTCATAATCGATACATATTTATAAATATTGTCTGATTGTTCTACGACATATGTGTATTGCCATTATATTTATATAATTTCCATGATAAATCCAAATGTATTAGTTTTTTAGAAAACGTTTCTTGTATATTTATAATCGTTTAAGCATTGGTTATTTTCATTGACAAGATAATTACAAATATATAGTACAGATACATGAAAAGATTTGTTTGAATTAACTATAATCAAAGAGACAATCTCGTGATGTGATTGAGCTATAGTTTAGGAGGCAATCTCGTGATGGGATTGAGCTGCAGTTTAGGAGACAAATAAGGTAACAAAGGATTTGTTGCAGATCCCATTACATGCCCCCTCAAGATGGAGGTCCTTGGTGAACTCCAATCTTGTTGTAAAGATCTCGTGTTCTTGTCCTAGTGAGAGGTTTGGTAAGCGCATCAGCTAGTTGATCAGCCGAGGAAACATGGACAACTCGCAGAGAGCCAGACTGAACTTGGTTGCGAATGAAATGGTAATCGAATGCGACGTGGTTCATGGGAGAATGGAATACCGGGTTGGAACAGAGATAAGTTGCCCCTACATTTTTGCTTTCTTGATTGACCAGGATATAGGATGTGAATCCAGGAAGACAATATGTGCACTTGTTGACGAGTAATCGTCTTTATTCCATCCCAATCAACGTCAGAAAATGCATGTAGTGTGACAAGGTTGGCACGAGACATAGTGATTCCATGAGTTTTTGTTCCATTTAGATAGCGGAGAACACGTTTGACATCTGTCCAGTGATCTATAGTTGGTTGATCCATTAATTGGGACAATTTGTTGACAACAAATGCAATGTCTGATCTTGTGAATAGCAGATACTGTAAGCTGCCGACAACCATTCGATATTTAGTCGCATCAGATAAAGCAATACCTTGCATAAGTGTGAGTGAGGTGTCCGGAGATATAGGTGTAGAGATAGGTTTGGAGTCCAGCATATTGAGTCGTTGTAGCATATCACAAATGTACTTTCTCTAGTTCAGGTGAAGTCTAGATGACATGTGAGTGACCTCAACACCTAGGAAGAATGAGAGCTTTCCAAGATCCTTCAAAGAGAAACGATTGGCCATATGATCAATGAAACATTAGATTAGCTCGGAGTTGCTTTCGGTAATAACAATATCGTTGACATAGACAAGGAGAAACACTTGATGTTGCCCTGCTCTCAAGATTAAAAGTGAAGTGTCTGCCACTAAATTTCTGAACCCAGACGAGAGGAGAAAATCATGGAGCTAATTGTACCAAGCTCGAGGTGCTTGTTTGAGCCTGTATAACGCTTTTTTTAATTTGCATACATGTGTGGGATGATCTTTGTCGATAAACCCTAAAGGTTGTACCATGTACACATCTTGGGCTATTTGTCCTTGTAGAAAGACATTGTTCACGTCCAACTGTCGTAGAGGCCAGCCACAAGAGGTTGCTAGACTTAACAATACGTACAGTAGTGGGCTTGACAACATGACCGAATGTGTCATAGTAGTCCAGTCCTGGCCGTTGGCTAAACCCCTTTACGACGAGCCGAGCTTTGTACCTGTCAATAGAGTCATTAGGAAGGTGTTTGGTGCGAAATACCCACTTACAACAGAAAATGTTATGTCGTGGATGAACAAGAACAAGGTCCCAAGTCCCATTACGAACCAAAGCATCAAATTCAGTCGACATTGCTTGTTGCCAACGAGAGTCTTTAAGGGCTTGGGTCACTATTTTTGGTTCAGCATCTGCTGTTGGAGACATAATGGCACTCAAATTGATTTTAAAAGTGGGTTTGAAAATTTTTTTCTTAGATCGGATTATCATTTGGTACCGGTTTTGTGTTTGGGTGCAGATGGTTCAGGTATGGTGATGGAGGAGGTAATGTCTGGGATGATTATGTCTACAGGTGGTGGAGGTATTTGTATTTGCTGGGTGGATGAGAATGTCGGTGTGGGTTCGCATGGTTCAACCATAGGTGGTGTGGTCGGTAAGGGATCGTGGGAACTAGGTGACGTCAGAGTTGGTGTTACCGGTGATCGAGGGAAAAACAAAGCAGACACAGGAGACAAAGAAGTAACAGAGGAAGAAGAGTCAAAATTAGAGATGGAAGAGGAGAGCATGGGAGACTTGATATTTGCGAATGGAAAGTTTGATTCAATAAAATGAACATGCCGAGAAACATATAACCGAGGAGTGGCATTGTCAAAGCACAAGTAAGCACTTTGGTTTAAGGAGTATCTAACAAAAACACATGGATTGGAGCAGGGATGTAGTTTGTGAGTAGAGTATGGTCGAAGCCAAGGGTAACAAAGAGACCCGAAGATCCGAAGTTTGAGATAGTTTGGTGTTTCTCCGTAAAGCTTTTCAAAGGGTGAAACAAGGGAGAGAACAACAGTGGGCATTCTGTTTATGATATATGTTGCGGTTGAAAAGGCATAAGACCAATAGATGATGGGCATGGAAGCGTGAGAGAGAATTGAAAGACCCGTCTCGGGTGTATGTGGTAGAGTTGTAAGGTGTGTTATGCCGATAGAGGATAGAAATGATTTTAGAGCAACTATTCACCTCCATTGTCGGAGTAGAGGGTGATAATGCGAGTTTGAAAACGATTTTCAACGAGGGCTTTAAACCTAATGAAGGTGTCATGAACTTGAGATTTTTGTTGGAGAGGATAAAGCCATATGTATCGAGTGAAGTGATCGACAGGAACAATATCGTAACAAAAACAATCCATCGACAAGATAGAAGATGTCCAGACATCTGAGAACAGAATTTCTAGAGGATGACTAGATTGTAGAGTAGAGTGTGAGAAAGGTAACTTATGAATTTTATTGATGAAGCATGAATTGTAATACGATTTAGAAGGCATAGAAGTAGACAGGGGTAAAGAAAACTGAGAAACAAGTGACTTTAGAATTGAAGACGCAAGATGTCCTAATCTTGAATGCCAATCAGCTGAGGAGACTTCGAGACTTGAAAAGAAAAAATGGGAAATCAAGGAAGAAGACACACGCGGCCACTCGTAAACTTCTCCTCTAGGATGTCCCTTTGCAAGAATTGCGCTCGTTGTTCGATCCTTCACCTGAAAGGAAGAGGATGAGAAATTCAACAGCTAAGTTGTTTGTGTTACATAGTTGGTAGATGGATAAGAGATTGTGTTTCATGGAAGGAACATAAAGGATATCATTTAAAATGAGATCACGTGTAGGTAGAGGTAGGGAAGAAGAACCAGTTTTCTCTATGGTTAATGGAGTGCGGTCTCCAACAATAACATCATCGGGGCCACCGTAAGGAGCATGGAGTGCGAGATTACTGAGATCGGTGGTTACATGGTGAGAGGCTCCATTGTTAAGGAACCAAGATGGCACCGATGATGGGTATGCTTGAGCCATATTTTGTGTTGGTTGCCATGGTGCAGGGGAACGGTCCATGTAGGGTTCTTGCGAGGAGATCAGATGAAACGATGGGCACCATTTTGCGCTATGTTCTTGTGTCCCGCAAGCTTGACACTTCCCTTTGTAAGGGTTGCGGGGGCGTTGAGCGATTATCGTTGTTACGATGGTTTGTAGAATGGCGTAATTGGAGATCTTTGTTGATTATTGCTGCATTTGCTGTGACGGGAAAAACTGATGTTGGAGTTGTGCTAGACTCCACAAGGACCAGAGATTCACGATTAAGCAGTTTTTCGTGAAGTTCAGCGAATGAGATTGTGGTCTCTCGTACATTTATGGCTTCCGCAGTAGCTTTGTATTCTTCTGGAAAGCCAACAAGAACACTCGACAAGATCGTTTGGATCTGTTGGTTTTCTGAGGAGGGCCAGAGCATCAACTTTGGAGGAGATTGACTGCATATATTCATCGATGGATAGAGTCCCTTTCACACAGTGATTGATTTGGTCCTTCAATTGACGGATGTGACTGTGGGAAGGGTTACCATATGTTTTGGCAAGCGTCTGCCAGATTTCGAGAGATTTCGTGGCTCGAGAGACCAAAGTTTGAACTGAGCCAGACAGAGAGCTAAGCAGAGCGCTAAACGGAAGCTGGTCTTGTTGTTTCCATGTCGTGAAGGCAATGTTTGGTGTGAGGAGGCCTCCAGCATCAACGGTGGATGAAGGCGAAGTCTGAGTTTCATCAATAAATTAATGAAGTTAATAACCATTTAGGAAGGATCGAACTTGAGCAGACTAAGCAACGTAGTTGATTGGTGTTAGTTTTGTTACACCAGAAAGATTGATGGCAAGGATTGGGTTGGGTATTGCAGGATTCATAGGAAGGACAACGATATCGGGGTTCCCAAGAGCAGTTGTAGCGGCGATGTTTGGTGTGTTGTGATCCATTGTGAAAGAGAAAAGAAAAGAGATGAACAGAGGTTTGAAAAAAATAGGATTTTGGATCGGAGAGAGTTCTGATACCATATAATCGTTTATGAATTGGTTGTTTTCATTGACAAGATAATTACAATACATGAACAGATTTGTTTGAATTAACTACAATCAAGGAGACAATCTCGTGATGTGATTGAGATGTAGTTTAGGAGGCAATCTCGTGATGGGATTGAACTGCAGTTTAGGAGACAAATAAGGCAACAAATGATTTGTTGCACATCCCATTATAATATTTCTTTTAATTTCTACATATACAATCTGGACAACATAACCTACCGCTCATTGCATATCCACTTTGATTTATAGCAAAAGTAATAAAATTCTATAACCTACTTCCGAATTTGATAAAAGCATTACTCATTTCAACATCAAACTGCTTATACATACAACTTTGAAGTGGACAAACATTTGAACCATTCGAAAACATTTTGAGTGAGTTTATATATTTTGTTTCTTTAGGTAAAATTTTCTAACTTGATCAAATCAATGAGTTGCATGTTATATATCTAGTCATAATTGTCAACGCAACTTTGTTGACCTTGCATAATATAGCAGACTCAAGTAATTACGTTGATAATTATGATATTCGTGAAATAGTTACATCGTATTTGCTTTTATTGTATTGACGATAAAACTAACACAATTGTAATAGTAATTCTAATGAATTAGTGTTTATTATTGTAACGGTAATTAATTGTAAATTGTGTTATATGTTTGCAATGACCTTGCGTTAAAATGTCGTTGAAAATTCCAACCATAAATTATCATAAATATTTTCTTAAACTTGCGTTAAATTGGCGTTGAAATTGTGTTGAGACTTTTAACGCAAGTGTTTTCTTTAAATAGTTGTAAAATGTATTTGAATGTTCAATGCTAAACGTTTTTGGCATTGAAAATTGTTGTAAACACAAATTTATATTGGTTTACATTCATATGTCTCCACAATTACAGTGTATGATATGAGCAAAGACACAAAAGAATAAGAATAAAAGGATCCAAAATGAGTTATCTCAAGTGATGAATTTGGATGAAGGGGGATATAAATGTCCTTTCCACCTCAGGTTCAAATATCATCTTGGATGGTGTATTTACATCAGTCCGGATCCAAAATAAAAAAGACAATGTGAACCTTAATACCATCATCTTCATCTCAAAATATATAAAAAAAAAAAGAAGAACAAAGGAATCTTCAAAACCTGGTTGGATATTTTCACGCGCTTCGTCCACGAGCTGCCAAACACGGAAATCTCTCCTTCTGAGCAGCCTGGTCGCGACTTCTAGGACTAAACGATCCTCCACTCTCGTTACTCAATTTCCTCACGAAACTCTTTTTCTTCACTGCGACCTTTCCGCTACCACTTTGATCATTGATCGTTGGAACCAAGTACCAAGCGATACAAGTACACATAATCGCCATTGACCGGCCGAAAAACGCCAGGAAAACAAGAACCAAGATGGCTGTCAAGGGCAAATAATAGCTCGGCCGCTTCATTTTTTGTAGATTTACGTTCACTACGCACGGTTTTTGCTCTGTTTTCTTATCAGGGTCCGACTCAGTTTGCTTCGTCTCCGCATCTGAACTTCCCTGGGATTCATTCTCGGCCTTAGATTCTTGCACCGATGCCTTGATCTTGGCGTCTCGAACAGTCTTTCTCGAAGGTCTCTTGACGTTTGATGACTTGATGATGACGGGAACACATTCGCCTGAGTTCCGATACACAAACCTGACAAGAGGAGCTTCTTGAGAGTCGAGTTTTGAGTAAATCTTCTGTCTTTTCTCGTCGAGCTCTGACAAAAGAGCTGAGAATTTGTCGAGCCCAGGAGACGAATAAGGGTTCTTGCTCTTCTTTGATTTTCTTGGCGATGAACAAGGGCTTACCATGTCTTATGAATCGAAAGATCTATTCGATCAAAGCTGCTTCTTTATTCTTCTGGTTTTCTTTAGGGTTCTATGGTCAAAGTTTATGGTTATAGAGGAGAGATCTTGAAGATAACGTGGGATTTGTCTGAAAGACTTATAATTGGGTCATATATATAAATGTATGTATGTATGTGTGTGTATGTATGTATAACTTGGTCAAGATCATTCGGTTTTGAGAGAAAAATTAAAAAACTATATCAGAAGCTTCCATGCACATGTATTTTCTTGGTCAACACGGTTGACTTTTTCTTGAGGGAGAAGTGTAAATGGATAAGTAATTTTTAATTATCACAGGGAAAAAAATATTCATTTTTCATAGAGATTATAATAATTTAACTTAATAAGTGTTATGTTTGCCTCCAGAAAGTTTAGATTTCAAGTTCTTTTAAATATCAGTTTCTTTGTAATAAACAAAATTAATTATAACTCGTAAGATCAATAATTTGTCATCAAAATGGTATAAATACTAATTAATAATTATTTACTATTTCGGAAAAATTACTTATTAAGGATATTATTAGCTATTAAAAGTTTAATTGAATATGTTGGACAATAAGAAATAGAACTTTAGTGTGTATATTCATGTGAAACCTAAGATTAAATTATCAAAAGTTATATTATGAGGAATAAAATTATATTATTAAATTCTGAGTATATTATATATATATATATATATGATCAAATAATTGATATTGATAGATATAGATGACATAATTAGAAAAGAAATATTCGATTTGAAATAAAATTTTAAACCAAATTGTTTACAAAAATCTCTCATATTTTCTTTTTATAAGTAGCTCAAATATTTTAGCAATATAAATTGATTTTATTGATTTTTCCAAGAATCAATCGATATATCATTTGGAAAATAGAGTACTATCAAATAAAACGAACCGAAAAATTGTATAAGAAAAATATAAAACTTATATTAGATACAATCAAATGCGAGAGTTTAAGGAGGTTCTATAATATGTGTAGATCTTCAAATTTTTAGACACCACCTCATTTTTAAATATGTCATTTACTGTCTTATATATATAACATTGACGGTTCACATCATATGAAATGTGTAACGTGTGTGCTTAGATTATATATTTTATTTTATTTTGGTGATAGAACCATATATTATTATATATTATATATTATATCTATGGAGGACATATCCGTATCCACTCGGAGAAACACGTTATGAAGACGAATGATAATATAAAGAGCGTAAATGAAAGAAATGATGTCTTGGAAAACAAGACTTGAAACATTCTAGAATATCTTACCGATCTTTTATTTACGATATTAATTTATTTAACCAATTATTTTTAAATTTAAAAATTTTCAACGATCTCTATAAAATTAATTAATTTTAATATTTATCAGTTAACTTGTTTACAATGGCGGCTTCGTCTTTATAATTCCAAATTGTCATTTTTCCGTCTATGATATCATGTACATTCACATGTGTATGAGAAAGACTAATTCTTTGATTAAAAAAAGACTACCTCTACAATTTCAATAGAAAGTTGAAGGTAAATCCATTTTTATCATTTAAATAAAACTATGTGTATGCATATATAATGTTTCAAAGAACAAATCTCTTGTAATTATAAAAAAATAATATGTAAACGAGATTAAAATCTAAAACTACAAAAATATGTAACACGAATGCATAGACGGATTAGTCATTCATAAACATTTTTTATTTTTTAAATGTTAACATTTTTCATCAATTGTTTAAGATTAGAATATATGAATATCAATTTATTTGTTCCAAATCTTTTTTGGTTTGTTTTTTTAAATATTAAAATAACATTGTTTTAGACAAATAATTTTTTTAATAAAATCTAGATTCATTAACCGGTATCTAATTGGCCATTAGACTATAAGGAATGTCTGAATAGGATGTTATTATACATAAACAATTCAAATATTTATTTCAATTATGTTTTAAATCTAAATAAAACGAAATGGACATTACAATGTAATTTAAAAATATCAACTTTTAAAACAATGTTATTTAATAATATATAATTTTTTGTGAATTTTGAAATCCCATATTTAAATAAAATTAAATATTTACGCATTTCAAAATTTCTGAAACTATTCTACCAATAAGTTATCTTCATATTATAAACATATACAAAACAACAGAACGTTTTTTTATATTTATTTTTATGCAAGTTAAATATATTTGTGTAAAAACTTTAAAAGAATCATTATTTTTAAGGTTTAATTTAGACATGAGCTAAAGTTCTTCAAGATATCTATTAGTTAAGAATATGAAAACAACCCAAGAATATAAGATCACGTTATTTTTAATCTAATTAATATCTAAAATAATTATCAATATTTTCGAAGTCGCCCTAGTCATCCGATTGCATAAGAGATGTTATCCTGACGTCTACAACGATGATCAAACGCTTGAAAAATAATATTTCCTCCTTTTTTTGGTGAAATTTTAATAAAAAATAACATTTCTATAGTATAATGATTTTATAATTACGTAAAATGATTAGTCCAATTAGTTATTTGACTATTAATATGATTAAATATAAAAACTTAATACAATAAGATACTGTTACAATTAATCATAATAATATACTGCAACATTTACATCATAATCTTATATAGTATTTATCGTTTATACAACCAAATTTTATAGTCAATGTTTATCGCAATACATACATATTCTTATATCATATCATTCGCAAACTTTCAAATGGATTGCGATACTTAGTTGGGATGGTATAATGTCAAAAATATCCTCGTACAGTTGAATTTTTTTACGTCTATCCTCGTAAAAAATAATTATTAAATAGAAAAAATTTGAAAAAAAGATAAATTTACCCTTAATTTTTGGACATGAAAAACATACGTTCTGATAGTTTTTCGACGTGAAAAACTGTTTCAAAGTTGAGAGCAAGGCATATAAGGGGATTTCGAACGTGAGAGGGATCAATTTGAAGTTGGCAAGAAACAAAATTCAAGTTGAGACCAAGAAAATTTTGACGTAAGTAAGAAATGGCTAGAATCGGTAGCGAAGAAGAGAGCACGATTCAATCTTCAATGACGTCAATAAGTGTAAGTAGATCGATTTTTAGGATGTTGCACGTTCTCGAGTCGCAAAATTGTTTATCGATTTGAAATAGGTGTGAGTGTCAGTAAGTCGATTGAGTCTCAGTGAGTCGCTTAGTCTCAGTGAGTCGATTGAGTCTCAGTGAGGCGGTTGAGTCGCAAGGGTTATCGAATCTCATTGAGTCGCAATGGTCGCAGGAGTTGCATGACCATCTTCGATTCCAACGACTCATTGGGTCTCAATAGTCGCAATGGTCGCTTGAGTGTCATTGATTCGCAAGGATCGTTTGAGTCGCATGGGTCGCTTGAGTGTTATTGAGTTGTAAGGGTCGTTTGAGTCGCATGGGTCGCTTGATTCGCATGGGTCGCTTGAGTCGCATGGGCCACTTGAGCCGCATGGGTCAATTGAGTCGCAAAGGTCGCTTGAGTCGGTAGAAGTCTAATGTATTCTTAATTGGCCATTTTGTAGGTGCCGCCAAAGACGAAGTTTGTGTATGAATTCGAGCACATGGATAGAATGCCAAATATCACCACCAAGTGTTATCCTCACGAGACAATAGCAAAACTGAGAGGAATCTTAGATGAAATATGAGTTGCAGTACTTCGAGAAGGAGTCACAATTTAGGCATTTATTCCATTTCCAATTTGAATCCACATTGACGAAGCTTCAAACGTCTATCCTACTAAATCATTCCGTGAGTGTACGGGACAAGAAGGAGTTGTGATTTGTCTTAAACGATGTTCCCATCCGGTACTCTATATTGGAGCATACTTAATTTTCGGATTAAAATGCAGACCATATCACAAAGGATAGGAGTCTAAAAGGGGTGATACATTCACACTGAAGAATTTCGGCCGTAGAAAGGTGACCCCTGCAAAAGTGAGTGAAAAGCTTGTGAAGGCGAAGAACTCCGACGACCGGACGAGGTTGGTAACATTGATGTTGTTGGCGCAAGTTATGGAGCACAAGCCTTCATCAAAAAACTTTATCAGCCGTGATCTCATTGATATGGTTGATGACTTGGAATTTTGTGAAGGCTTTCCATGGGGGCTTTACACATTCGAGAAGATTGTGGATATTTGTCGCAAGCACGTTAGCGGGGAATCACCGAAACCAAAATGGTATTGTGGCGATTTCATGATCCCACTAATGGTAAGTTGTATATATTATTCGAATAACTTTTGCATTCTTATCATTTTGTTTTAATATTTCAGTTACTTCCATTCGAAACCATCTTTATTTTTGGGTGGAAAGAGATCGTATGTTGATGTATGGATGTGGATGCCCAAGGATGTGCAAGAAGAAGGTTAAATCTAATTTTAACTCAAAGTATGTAGGCATGATAAGGAAAATCGGAGATTCTAAGGTAACAATTACACAAGGGTCACAAAGGGTAACAATGGTTATTGTTGTTTTTGCAGGATATTCGAAGTATTCTTCGTGCTGAACATGAAGAGGAGCTTTACTTTTTGATCTGGAGGATTACGAGGGATGCCACGATCCCGATGTCCAGATATGGATGGAACATCTACGTAGAAATCCGAAGGGTATTTGTTGGGAAGAAATCCGTATACAAGAATTGTTGACGCGAAAAGTAGCTTTTGTTGATCAAAAGAAGTGGAAACGAAAAGGGACTAAGAGGAAGAAAAGAGTGGGTGAAAAAACAATAGAAGTTGTAGATGTTCCACCCATATTAGAAGATGACGAAAACGAAGGATAGGTAGATGTTGCTGAAGCTGATGAAGAAAGAGAAGGTGATGCTGAAGCTGAAAGGAGAAGGTGATGATAAAGCTGAAGCTGAAGGAGAAGAAGATGCAGTCTTTTTGACACTAAAGCACGAATTAATAAACGAAATAAAGAGGTCAGAGAAAAGAATCATCAACACCGTAAGAGACCTTCTAAGAGATGTCAGGTTTCATCTGCCTTATCCAAAATCAAAGACGGAATATTCCAAAGGTGCTGAAAAGGCAAAATCAAAGTCAACCGAGAAAGATGCGAGCATCGGAAATTCCAGCATTGTGAGAGATGATGATTTTGAATTCCTTCGACGTCCATATCCAGTGTCAAGAAAAGAGCCAAACGAAGAGCCGATTGAGTCACTAGCTGAAATGACCCTCAAGATGGCTCAAAAGAGGATTTGGCAAACATTTTGAGATTAGTTGAAAATCTCACATTTGCCGCCAACATTCCTCTAATTGAATACTTTTCCAAAGAGACTACTGCAGCGGCTGCTCCTGATGAAGTTCCACCAAGTAAGTAATATTTAATGAAAAAGATCGCTTGAGTCAATTTCCAGCGAAAGTCGACATGGGTCACAATGGTCGCCTGGGTCACAAGGGTCTCATAAGTCGCAGAGTCGGAAGAGTTGCATGGGTTGCATATGTCCCATGGGTCGCAAAAGCCGCATCAATGTAACGAACAATGAGTCTAATGAATGAAGTAATTTTATGTAGATGCTGTCGTTGGTGTTTTCTGAGGAGGTTTGTGCCGAGTATACTCTAGTGGGCCCTGTAGAAGAGGTTGCCACTAAGGAGGTTCCTACTGAGGATACTCCAGTGGATCCTTTCGAAGAAGTCGCCACTGAGGAAGTTCCTGCCGAGGATACCCCAGTGGATCCTGTCGAAGAGGTCGCCTCTAAGGAGGTTCATGTGGAATATACTGCAGTGGGTCCTGTGGAAGAGGTCGCCGCTGAGGAGGTTTCTTTCGAGGATACTTCAGTTAGTCCTGTCGAAGAGGTCGCCGCTAAGGAGCTTCCTATCGAGAATACTCCAGTGGATCCTGTCGAAGAGGTCGCCGCTAAGGAGGTTCCTACCGAGTATACTCCCGTAGGTCCTGTCGAAGAGGTCGACGCTGATGTTGGTGCTAAGGGAACTCCAGAAGTTCATGTCATGTTGAAGTACCACCAAGTAAGTAAGGTCATTTGAATTACAAAGGTCGCATGGGTCGCATGGGTCACAAAAGGTCTAATTAGTCGCATGGGTCGCTATTTTCCAATGGTCGCATGTGTAACAAAAGGTCGCATTGGTTGCATGGGTTGCATAGTCGCATGGGTTGCATGAGTTTGATGAATTAAATTCTATGCAGATGTTGGACCTTTATCTAAGGAGTGAGAGCCATATTTTGAAGCTCCGTCGGTAACTAAACGAGTTTTAAGACCACGGAAGGCAAGAAAGGAGCCATATGTTGAACCTCCACCGGCGAAAAGTGCAAAAACAGGGTGAGGGGGAGGGAAAGTTGTTGATGTAGAACCCACAGAAAATGTAGTTCAAGAACTCGTAAAAAGGCGGTTCAAGAACCTGCAGGGAATCGACATTTTGTGTGGGAGTCCAAGGGATTGGGAGAGGGCGGGATAACCCGAGAGTATTCGTTCATTGACGCTAGCGGTGTGTACAATCGACTACTCTATATATATTTATAATAAGGCCTCACTAAGAGCGTTGGTGGAAATGTGATCTAGATTGTCCCTGGGGGCCAGAGTTTTGGAGATCATATTAAAGCCCAACGTATGGCTTGAAGATGATGTAAGTTTTTCTTTAACACTTAGTCACAAAGGTTATAGAGGTCATTTTGTGTCAAATGTATTCATGTGTGTTAACTTTTTTTTACAGCATTTGGCTGAGGCGTTGTTGAAGCTGTATGATCGCATGAGCACATTCCCTTACATATATCAGAATTATTACGTTTTTCCTATTGTATTCATGCAGACGCTCACGTTGTGGATGTACGAGGATATAGAAAAATTGCCAGAAATTTTTAGTGATTGTTTGGATAGTAAGTATCTATTTAGAAGTAAGTACAAACCAGTGAATCATTACGATGACTTTGTCTCGATTCTAAACATTCCATCATCCGAAAGTCGATATGTACCTCTTCATTGGGTAGCCATCAAAGTAGATTTAAAAACCCGATACATCACCGTATACGACTGCCAAAGCAGTATGAAGGAAACACATATCGGTCCGTTGATTGAGAAGATAAGAAAAGCTATCCCCAAGATGCTAATTCTCGGAGGGTTTCCTTCTTTGGCTTCTAGAGAAGATGAATGGAAGTACGAGTATTATGAAGGTGTGTCACAGAATAAAAGCGCGAGTGGTTGTGGTGTTTATGCCTTCATATTCTTAGAAGCCGCTGTAATGAAAAGACGTCAGACTTTTCCCTTCATTTGCGATGATAATGTTGCTTCCATGCTTGAAAAGATGGTTGATGATGTATTTGGGAATGGAAGATGTATCCTTCCACCCCGAGACTAACTTGATACATTATTATTTTTTTGGGAATAAAAGATGTAAATAACTTGATACATTATTATTTTTTGGGAATGAAAGATGTAAATAACTTGATACATTATTATTTTTTAAGATTTATTCATATTATCTGTAAATAATTTGATTTTAGTCATAAGAAATTATTATTTTTATAATAATAAAAAAGAGTCGCAGGGGTCCAAGTGTCGCAGAGGTACAAAAGTCACAAAGGTCTAAGTGTCACAGAGGTACAAGGGTCGCAGGGGTCCAAGGGTCGCAAAGGTACAAGGGTCGCAGGGGTCCAAGGGTCGCAGAGGTTCAAGGGTCGCAGAGGTACAAGGGTGGACCCTTGCGGCCCTTCGATCCCTATGACCCTTGGACATCTTCGATCCTTGAACCCCTGCGCCCCTTTTACATCGGTGACCCTTGGACCCCTACGACCCTTGTATCTCTCTGCGACCCTTTGATCCTGTGACCCTTGGACCCGTGCGACCATTGTTCCCCTCTGTGATCCTTGTACCCCTGTGACCCTTAGACTCATGTGACCCTTGTACCTCTACGATCGTTGTGACTATTAGAGAGAATGTGTGTCGTTATTCAAAAAAGGAAACGACTGGAATTGGAAAGACATGACCCTGACAACGAATCGACGTTTGATGGAATTCGAAAAGACATGACCCTGACATTGAATCGACGTTTGATGGAGTTCGAAAAGATAAGACCACATGGTTATGTTTTTCAAATTTTGGTGAAAATTTTGGTAGGAATTTCAGTGAAAATAATACATTTAAAACGCCGAACAAATTTATGGGTTGCATGGTGAAAATAATACATTTACAACAGCGCATGGTTCGCTTGGTCGCATGGTGAAAATACATTTACAATGTCGCATGGATCGCTTAGTCACATATATGGATCAATAGATGCAAACTCGACGAATTTACGAATTTATATAATAAAAAAACCAATCAAAACAATACATTTACAACGTCAAACTAATTAATGACAATTGAGGATCGCATAGGTCACATAGATCGCTTTGTCGCATATATGGATCAATAGATGCAAACTCTACAAATTTATGGATTTAAAATGATAAAAAGACAAAAGCCAATCAAAAAATTACATTTACTTCATCAAACTAATTAATGCCAACTGAGGGTCGCAAGGTCGCATGGATTAATAGATGCGAACTCGACGAATTTATGGATTTATAAGGATTAAATGACAAAAACAATCAAAATAAGACATTTACAATGTCAATCAATGGTTAAAACAGATTATGTCCGATGTGTCCCAAGTTGTGCAGAATGAATGCTTGTGTTTCAAAAGTGATAGTAGTGTTTTAAGAACCCGTCGGATAAGTTTGAGAAAACTTCAAAAAATACATTTAAAATTTTGTTTAAATGTTGATATTATTGATATTATTGTCTACATTGATTCTAAATTAGATATACACAACTCAAATATATTGATAATGACATTTTAAAAAAGAAACACATGGGTCGCTTGGTCGCATATATGGATCAATATATGCGAACTCGACGAATTTATGGATTTTTTAATGATAAAAGGAAAAAAACCAATCAAAAGAATACAATTATAACGTCAAACTAATTAATTCCAATTGAGGATTGCATGGGTCGCATGGGTCGCATATATGGATCAATAGATACTAACTCGATGTATTTATGGTTTAAAAAAGATAAAAGGACCAATCAAAACAATACATTTACAACGTCAAACTAATTAATGACAACTAAGGGTCACATAGGTTGCATGGTCGCATATATGGATCAATAGATGCGAACTCAACAAATTTATGGATTTATAAGGACTAAATGACAAAAACCAATCAAAGTAATACATTTACAACTTCAATCAATGGTTAAAATAGATTATGACCCATGTATCCTAAGTTGTGTAGAACGAAAGTTTGTGTTTAAAAAGTGATAGTTATCTCCTACCATGTACTCCATCTTCCAGTCTTCTGCTTTTTTCTTGTTTGGTATTGCAATCCATAGTTATCTCCTACCATGTACTTTATCTTCCACTCATATTTCAAGAGTGACCCAACACCATCACCTAGGTCACCTAGTCACATTCCAGACGTTAACTTATAGACATGGATCAGAAGACTCAAATGGGTCAGAAGATAGGAGTCTGACAGCGAAACGACAAATCACATGGGTCAGAAGGGTCACATGGGTCGTAAGACAGGAGTCTGACATCGAAACGACGAGTCACAATAGTCACATGGTTATATGAGTCACTTGGGTCGCATGAGTCGCACAAGGGTCATATGTGGTCGCATTGGGCCGGATGGGTTCCCGTTTAAACTTGATTCTAATTAATCCAATTGAGGGTTGCACAAGGCTCATATTGGGTTGCATGAGTTAGGTGGATTCCTGTTTAAACTTGATTATAATTTAATCCAATGGAGGGTCGACGATTTTATAGATTTCACATAATTACGAATAATAGATGCAAAATAAGACTCTTTCAACATTTAAATATTGATTTTTTATAATGATTGACAAAGATCTCAAAGGTCACAAAGGTGACAAAAAAGGAAAGAAAAAGAAGATTGCAAAAGTTTAAAAAAAAAGTTAAAAAATGAAAGAAAAAGGTTACATAAGTTCTCAAAGGTCATAAAGGTAAAGAGCGTAATGTGTGACTCAATGGATCTCCAAGTTCACCTCCAACTGTGACCTTAAGTACTGTGGGTACAGAACAATGTCTAAGTCTGTCGATTGCCAAGATCTTATGTTATGCAGATACAACACAATGTCTTCCATCCACGTTGTAATGACTTGCGTGTATCTGCATATAGATCGAGTCCGACGATTACCAAAACTTGAGTAACACATAGACAACACGATGCCATGCGTCCATCATGTGACCTTCGTGACGAAGGTCACAAAGGTAACAAAGATTTTCAGAGAATTTAGGGTTAAAGACTTAGACAAAAAAGAAGATAGATGAGATTCTCCCGATTCAATCTCATCTCAAATGGGTGTGATTGTGAGACTTAGAGAATTTCATGAACCTTTTAATATAGGGTAACAGAGGCCAATGGACAGAGAGTGTCGAAAAGACAGAAGTCTAACATCGAAACGACGTGTCACAAGGGTTTTGAGTGTGGCATTTGTAAAAAATCATAGCTGGCATTGGAAAAGCTAGGAGTCTGACATTGAAACGACTAGTCATAAGGGTCACATGGGTCGAATTGGGCACATGGGTCGCAAGGGTTGCAAGGGTCGCACGGGTCACAATATCCGTAAGGATCGTCTGTGTCGAATTATAATGAAGAATTTATTGAGTTATATTGATCAAAGTCACAAAGGTTCAGTCCAAATAATAAAAATAATATAATATTACAAACTAATAATGCAAATAATGTAATATTACACACTAAGAAACCCTTTTTTTAAGTTGTCGTTGTCTCGGTTGTCACGTTCCAAATAGTGTCAGTGATGCTGACATTTGAACACGTTTGTCTCGACAAAGATGGGGTTTGTCTCGAAGAAGATGGGGTATTTCTCTGAGCCTCATCGGGTCCAAGATAACGATCCTCTTTAGGCCTCCCACTTTGTCTTTTCTCAGCCAGCATAGGAGGTAGAACCGTAATTTTAGAATATTGAGGAAGAATGTTCCAATCATTACAATCAGGAACCGGATACATGATTTCTTGGTAAGTCAAACACCATGTCTCTCAAAGGTAGTATGTTGAACATAGTTCTAATATTGTGACCTTTACCAACCTTATTTGCAGTCGCAGTTGCGTGACTGCATGGATACTTATCCACATCAAACATTTTGTAATCGCACGTTCTTTTTTGAATACTCACTACAAATATTCTACCCATCTAAGTTCTCACCTCATATTCATCACTCAGTCTTTTCAATGCAATAACCTCATAATTGGATGCATGTCCAAACCGTTCATGTAACGTTTTCTCAACATAAGGTGTTAACTTTTGAGAATCATCACTGGTATCTGCTTCCAACCTATACCTATTGAACCAATCCACTGTCTTTCCCAAACAAATATCTAAAAGCCCTAGGATCGAAAACTTTTTTCACGTCTTCAACGTTGAATTTATTGACTTGGCCCTATTAGTGGTTAATAAATTGTACCTTTCACCCTTAAATTTGCATCTTGCCCAGTTAACGGGATCAATTTCCTCTTTCTCCAAATACCTTACAACATCAGTATACATGCGCAAAGGTCACAAAGGTCAAAATGGACACAACAGTCACAAGGGTCGCAGAGGGGTCAAAGGGTCGCAGAGGTATAAGGGTTGCAGAGATACAAGGGTCGCGGATGAATAAGGATCGTAAGGGTACAAGGGTTGTAGGGGTACAAGGGTCGCAGAGGTACAAGGGTCGCAGGAATACAAGGGTCACAAAGGGGTCAAAGGATTGCAGAGGTACAAGGGTTGCAGGGGTACAAGGGTCACAGAGGTACAAGAGTCATAGAGGTACAAAGGTCACAAAGGTCAAAATGGTCACAAAGATCACAACAGTCACAAAAGTCATAAAAGTTATATTTGTACCTGGACTTCAAATTATTTAATAGCACTTCAAATTCGTTTGTTGTGTATGTTGCTGCACATTTAAAGAACATTTAGGCCACAAGTATCACCCTTTGAAGTCTTTCTACCATACCGTTTATTGACGTAGCTCTTTATATTTTGATATATATGACGCGCATAAAAACCATGACCAGCTTGTTTATATACTTGTTTGATTGCTTTGATCAAGCTTTTATGGCGATCAAATATCACAACGACAACACGTCCATCTGGTATCCACTCTTTCAACCTTAACATAAACCACGTCCATGTTTCGTCTTTCTCTCTGCCGACTATTCCCCATGCAATAGAACATTGGTGATGTTCACCATCTTGCGTGGTCTCCACAATCAATGCTCCCTTTTACGCTCCTGTCAGAAATATTGCATGCACAACAACCACTTTACGCATGTATTTCCATCCTCTTATAGTCGCTCCGACAACCATAAACATGTATTTGAAGCTTTTCCCATCACTGTCGAGTTGAAGATTTGTGACAGATACAGGATTTCTTTCTGTAAACATGTCTAACCATCCTGGAAGCCTCCTTTAATTTTCAAAGTCATCACCACGAATCTCCTTTTGAGCACTGCATTTGCCTCTTAATGCCATCAAATACGATACACTAGCACTGTATTTCGCTTTTACACGAGCCATCAATTCTTTTAGTGGAGGTGTTTCATATTTCCCAACCTATTCCTAATTCAAATAATCCTTAACCAATTGCATTGTACCTTTTGTAGTTTCTGTCGATTTAGATATAGGTGAACAATTATGAATGGAGTGTGTTCTCACACTAAACGTTTGAAATTCGGGATTGTTGCCACGCGTAATTTCAATTTACAACCACTTCCAACAAACTTGCATCGTACTTTCCACAACTTCGAATTAGATCTCAATGTTCTATATCTAAAACAAGCTTCAACTGAACCCTTCTTTACAAATGCATGTACATCATTTTTTGCTATCAAACTCTTGCCCAATTTTAATATGCAATCCATCTTCGAACTCGAAGATATTATTTTCAGTGTCTGCCTTCTCGTGAACTACCATTTCCAAGTTGTTCTCACCATCACAATCCTTATGCTCTGTTTGCACATCAGAATCAACTTTATTATTGTCACAAAAAAATTTATCAACTACCACATAATGGCACACTCACCATCTTCTCTTAACCCGTTGGTATGTTCACTATCAGAATTATTCGAATCCAAAATATTTATTATTTCCATCGGGTTACTCCCAACTCTAATTTTGTTATTTGAACCTAAAATAACATAGTCATCATAATCTACAACACCTCCATCCTCACCTTCTCTAGCAATGCTTTCGAAAGCAGGAATTAGAGGTTCAACTTCTCTCTCAATTTCGATTTTACACTTCTTACTTGTCAATTTTATCTCCACATACAGCAATGGTTGGATTCCTTTTATGTGATGGAACAGATAAAAAATAATATGTTTGACATTCATTATATATGTTGGGTTCGTATTTTCACAAATACTGGGCAAATAGCTTAACTTCAACTTCGTTGTATTTTTTCCCGCCATAATCTCTGCGCATAACTTGTCAATAAGTTGCTAGTATGTCAGACTAACCGAAGGACAATGGAAATAAATCAGTGTGATCCACCGAATCTATTACACCTGTAATAAAAACATTAAAATAGGGTAAATTTTGTGACCTAGTGTGACCGTGCGACTCGATGAGACTCTGTGACCCACTATAACCGTGCGACTCGATGAGACTCTGTGACCTAGTGTGATCGTGCGACCCTTTGACCCATTTGCAATCCTTGTACCCCTACGATCCTTTGACCCTTTTGCGACCCTTGTACCTCTTCGACCCTTGTACCCCTACGACCCTTGGACCCCTTTGCGACCCTTTGACCCCTTTGTGACCCTTGTACCTCTGGGACCCTTGAACCCTTTTGCGACCCTTGTCCTCTGCGACCCTTGTACCCCTGCGACCCTTTGACCCCTGCGATCCTTTGACCCCTTTGCGACCCTTGTACCTCTACGACCCTTGGATCCCTACGACCCTTTAACCTTTGATCCCTTTGACCCCTCGATGAGCTTCTATGACCCAGTTCGACCGTGCGACTCGATGAGACTCTGTGATCCAGTGCGAACGTGTGACTTGATGAGACTCTGTGATCCAGTACGGTCGTGCGACTCTGTGATCCGCTGCGACCATTTATTTCAATATGACTCTATGACCTAGTGCGACCGTGTGACTCGAAGAGACTGTCACTCATTGCGATCATTTGACATTTCAATGAATATAATTCGTTTAGACTACATCAATATAAGACTCGTTTTGAAAAAGGGGGAATCGAATCTATTCATATTTCTAACTACTCACTCGTGTTATCCAATTCACAAAATAAACACGAAAAACACAAGAGAACGAAAAAATCACTATACATACCTGGTTTTTCTGCAGAACGTGCTTAATTGGAAGCTTCTTTGTTGACAACAAATAATTTCAACCTATTTACAACGAATCTGAAGTCGATTTCAAGCTACTTGTGATTATTTTGATTCCGATTTCAAGCTACTCGCGTCGAATCTGATATGGTGTGGGAGAAGAGTAATTTTCGCGCCACAGAAGAGAGAGAAATCGAGGTGCTTTGGAGGAGAGAGAAAAATTGTCGACTAATTAAAGAACAAGGGTAATATGGAGTTATCACTATTTAAAGGATAGATTTGAAGTTGAAACTTTATTTTTAGAAAAGGGTAGGCTTGAAATCAAAATAGCATATGAATGGTATTTTTGAAGTTACCCCTATTGGGGCTCGAAATATTGGAATATTTTTCTCATCTATAAATCGGACCAAACACACTTTCAGTGATGGAAATTGGAAAGTTGATTGTGATGAATTTTCTTCCATTGCATACATTATTTATTTTGGTCGACACCTACTTTCTTGTTCTTCAAAGAAAAAAAGGTTGATTGTTCTTTCGCTGAGGATCTATTTCCACTGATATTTGCCCGATATATAATCTATGATGGAACTTAGAGAGGCACCAGACTCAACTCTTGTGATGTATTGTGATATTATTGGTGTTGCATAAATCGTTTAAACTCAAGATCAATATCTATGCGCCGATCATGTTGTATTTTTCGTTCAACTAGTTGATTAGTCACGAAATTCCTACCATATGCATCTATTCATTATTTATGTATCAAGATTGGAATCATCATCCTGATTCATTATGCGGGGAAGGGATATATATATAGTAATTTAATAATTACCATGTATTTAGGTTAAAATTATAAATTGTATATATATTATCTAATTATAATAATATAATGCAACATTTACACCATTCTTATATTTTATACGTGAAATATATATAATAAACCATTTGTATTTTCAAATCACTATTAATAGAAACCTTTTTATTGAGATACATAAAACAGAATAGAGAAAAATTCATAAAGAAAAATTAGAAAGAAATAGAATTAGAATGCACTTAATTTTTTCTCATTAAGTTATTTTTCAACGACATCAAAGAGTTGATAACAAAACTCGGTCTCGATATGGATATTTTTGTAAAGATTTCGTTATTTTAGAGTTCAGACATCTTACAACTAATATTCCCATAAATATCTATAATATCGAAGAAAAATATATTTATTCGAGGTTTTTAAAATTTTATTTTATTGTATGATTAGGAATTTTATATTACTACCATATAAAAAATTCATTTTAATAAATAATTCCTCTTTTGAATATATATATACATATATATAACACGCAAAACAACGAAAAATTTACAATTTGGTCACTTTACCTCAACTAAATTGAATTATGCATGAAGAATTCTAGCAATAAAACGGACTATATATTTACATACGCATTAGGAATACCATGTATTGGTATTTGGTAATGATGTGGGATATTATGGATATTTGAATATAGATTATGGTTGGTTAGAATTTTAGGTGAACATCAGGACAGCAAGAAATACAAAAGCCATCATATTATATTATAAAGAATTCTTCGATCGATTATTCGTTCAGGTCGAACATTAAAACCATTTGTTTGAATGATAATCCAAAATAAATAAAATATGAAAATTTCTTATTAATTTTGCATTGGTAAATCATGAAGACTCTAAAAGTCATTTGGAAATCTATGTAATCATCCTTAGAGTATAAGATTCTATATCATCATATTGTTTTATGTGCTACATTTATGTTATTCAAACATTTGTAACCTACAAATAGATAAAACCATTTGATATTAAATAAATAAAGAGTTTTTGTGATTTTAGTTTCACCTTAAAATGATTCATGAACTTTTAGCTCATAGTTCTTTTTGGACCCAATAAATTTATCGGATTGAATGATTTTTTATGTGACATTCATTTTGACTTATCCAACATTAGTCAATAAACGTTTATGGTATCATTTGATGAATTAATTTTGTTAATCCGAATTATTTTAGAGGCTAGGATCGGTCATTTTCACCATTGATTATGTGGATCTAGTTTATTGTTTTTATTATTTAGATGTTTTGATTTATTTTCACAGTCTACTTAGATTTTTACTTTCCTGAACCATATCGTTTGGTATCATAACTGAAATTTTTTTAATAAGATTATCCTTTGTTTCCTTATTTGTTATGTTTTTATTATTCTTCTTTTTGTTGCTTTCGCGTCTATTTAAGGTATCATTTTCCGTGTCTATTTGAATTAAAATTGTTAGTATTAGAATTTGTTTCTAGTTTAAGGACAAAGTTTTTTCAAAACAGATAGAATGAAGTGTATATGAAAGAAAATAAGAAATACAAAAACAATGAGGTTATATAAATAGAATTTTTCAACAGACGATTCACTCGGGTGGAATGCCAAAAACACTCGATCAAACGCTAGTTAAAATTAGTTAGAGAATGAAGATTTTTTTATTAATGTTGCATTGGTAATTCATGAAGTCCCAAAATTATATGGAAATCTTCATAATCATCCTTAGAACGTTGTAATTATTTCTTGTCTTATTGGTTTTAGAATTATATTTATAGTGTTCAAACTTTTGTAGTCTATACATAGAAAAAATGTTTGATTTTGGTAGAGTTTTGTGATTTGATTCATGAGTTTTAGTTCATAATTCTTTTAGAAACCAAAAAACTTATTATATGAGTGATTTTGTCGGTGACCTTCGTTTGACTTATGAAACGTTAATTTACAAACGTTGTGACGTTATTAAATAAATCGAAATTGTTATTTCGAATTATTTGATCGACTATTTTCATTATTAATTGTGTGAATCTAATTCATCGTATATAGTTTATAATGTTAGTTTTGTTGTTGTCTGTTTAAAATTTTACTTTCTTGGATTATATCATACTTTTAAATTAAATAATAATTAACTTCATTTATAATCGGATGGGTTATATTAAAGTGTACCTTTTTCTTGAATCATATTATAATCCAATTGATATAGAAACTTAATTTAATGACAGTAAAAAGAAATTGATATAATCTTTTCAAGTCAATACAAATCAATCCAACAAAAAAATTTAATAGATGAAAATAAAGTAATATGCTAAAAACAACTATATGCATATTTTTAAACAATGTGTTTATGATATCACATTTATTTTACATATTAAAAAGCTCAAAATGATTCTCTAATCTTATATTCTACATGATTTTTTTTTTGTAGTATCTGAATACTAAAAACATCTCCCCCTGCGATCCAAAATTTATAATGTGTATTTATTTTATAAAAGAATAAAAATTTCAACCGGATTTGAATAATACAATTATGTATCTATATATAGAAATTGGATTAGATTGTTAGTCTGACTTAATTGAAATCAATGGTTAGAATAATAATTTTATCATTTTCACACCAATTGTATCTCTTTAGGTAACTTGCAACCCTATTTTTTTCTATTTTTTATTAATGTTGTTTTGAATATTTTCATAATATATGAATCTGTAATCACATTATTAATGGAGACATCATTCTTATTGTTGACTTTGATGTATCAAAAGGATCAATATTCAAAGTTTGGCTTCGATTTTGATTTTTTTAATATTTTATATATTGAACAATCAATACACACATATATATATATAGGAATACCGTTTCTTTAATCCCACGTATTTGTTGGGAGCAAATAAAATATTTCATCCTATCTAGAAGCAATTTTATGATTATTTTAACATTTTACAAAAGATTTATATTAAAGGTGGGTTTTTCTAAAATAGTGAAAGAAATATGAACCGCATAAATTATATATTTCATAATAGACAAAATGAATTATATAGTTGTTAAAGACCAGTAAAATTTTTAGTATTCGAGCTCTAATTATACAAAATTAATAGATTAAAAAATCAACT
Source organism: Gynandropsis gynandra (assembly GCA_036759665.1). Lineage (NCBI taxonomy): Eukaryota > Viridiplantae > Streptophyta > Magnoliopsida > Brassicales > Cleomaceae > Gynandropsis > Gynandropsis gynandra. Next base: position 46,405,359 of record CM071865.1, on the reverse strand, counting down.
ACAAAATTCAATAATATCATTCTAAAATTATACGCTAAAATCCTCTATTTCTTTAAAAGAAACATCTAAACAAAAATATAAAAATCATAATTATGAACTCAAGATCTGCCATCTATGAGCTTGGGTAATAATGATCCCACATCATTCCAACTAATTATATAAAGGAATTACAGCTCAACCAAAACCATATGGTAAACTATGATATATATACATATATATATAAATATAGATTATATATATTGTCGTTGAAATATTGGCTAAGACTATAAGTGATCGATTGTACTGTCCGGTTTCAATCGGACTGCGGAGATTGTGCCAAGTTTCTGATATTGTTCACATAAGCGTTGTTCATTGGCCTCAATTGTGGGTCAACCTATGTGCAAGTTTTGATTTTAAATTTCAATTTGTAATAGAATTTAAAAATTTATATTTTGATAATTCCAAATTTACAATTTTGATTTATTTATTTTCCATAAAAATCAAAAGTTTGATTTAAAACTTTAATAGAAAATTATCAATATATAGATTTTATCATTCCATCATAAACATCAACAATAGCATTCCTTTTGCAAAATCGTGATGAATTAGGGTTGAATACCCAAAATTGTGAAGAAGTAGTGGCAAAGGCAAAAGAAAGAGGAGAGGTGCTTTCTCCAGTCGTGGGGTAGACAGAATTAGATCTCGAAAAACATATCCCACAACTGAAACTGAAATTCTAGCTGTAGTTGATTACAAAGAAAAATGATGGCCAAAACTAATTCATGATTGAAATAGGAACAAAAAAATGGTAGAGAGATGGGGAAGAAAAAAAGGGTAACAATTAAAAGGGAGAAGGCAGAGGAATGGAGAATTAAAAATCGTCGACGTTCAAATCGGTCTAGTGGAGTCTCGGCTATAGGCGTAGTGAAGGGGCCCGTAAGCATCTTCTGTATTTTATGCAAAGAAATCGACGCAAGACCACCGCTGTCGGAGCCAAAGGACAAACCAGCTTAGTTTGTCGATCACAAAGCTACATGTTTAGGGTTTTGATTTATTTATTTGATATTTTGATAATTTGAATATTTTTCAAATACAATTCGAGTTGAAGTTTTAAAAATTCAGCCGTCCAAAAATTTGTATACACAAATGTACATATAATCTAAGTTTTTGAATGAACTCAAACTTAGAATCTTCAAAAATAAAAAACATGCATTACATCACCTCGTACCCGGTTGAATGAACCATATATATTATTCCATATCATTTTGGTATTATTCACTATTTTAATATAGAACAAATCTCATTTTAGTCGCTCTATTTGTTTATTTCTGATAGAACTATACATTTACATTTTTTCGAAATTATAATCATTACACTTGATTTAGACCTATAAAAATACACAAATTTGATTCTTGACTCCCAAACTAAATCGAATGGTTAACGTCGTGACATGTCACCAATTCTCGATTAACGAATTGCTCACGTGGTTATCACGTCAACGACCACGTCAGCATCCACATCATCCGAAATTTAAAATTAGTCGAATTGCATTAATAAGTTTGTAGTATTTAACTAGAATAATATTTAAAAAACCGAAAAGGTAGATTTTATTTTTCAATGACTTTCACTTTCACGAACAAACCACATTTACGGAGATGGTAAAACATCGACACTTCACAAAACCAAAAATCGGCGGAGATAGACGCCAGATATAGTCATTAGAGATAGACGGCAAGATAGTCAACATTGACAGACGTCCGAGACAGACAACGACATAGTGGTCACTGGAATCACGATTCGAAAATGAAGTAAATTTGATTTGGAAGATGAGTTTTGTTTTGTTTAGGGATTCAATACTTGGGATTCATCAAAATTTTTGTTTTAGTTTTCCAGTTAGGGTTTTGATTTCCATATTTTGTTAAACAATTGGGGTTTGTTTTAATGAACAATTGGGTAATGTTTGTTTTTTCTTTGCATTCAAGGAGATAAAATCAGTTTAAACTTCTATATGGTGGAACCATATTGTATAGATATGGACATGCTAGATACGAATGTGGGTTTTCGGTGAAATGGATAAAGTTTGATCTAGATTATTTATCTTGGTTCCTCTTTGAAACGTGGGATAAACTACCACATCAATCGCTGGACGAGATGATGTCTATTTGAGAAGATCCAGATTGGGATATATGCAAGATGTGTGAAACTGCTAAAACATGTGGTGAACTGGATATATATATTCAGCATCAAGTATTATAGCCAGTTTTAGCTCCAATTGTGGGGAAAGTAATGGATTAATATATTTGTTACTTCCAAGTTGTGAATGAGAAGTTACTGATGATGAAGTGGTTGATGAGAATGTCAAGGCTAAAGATGATGAAGTGGTTAATGAGAATGTCTAGACTGAAAAATGATGCAGTAGCTGATCAGAATGACAACAATTTTTATGGGGGGAAGAAGATGATGGAGAAGTCGTTGATAAGAATGTTGATGAGGCTTCAAATGAGGCAGTTTGTGGATTTGGAGATGTTTTTGATGAAGTTGATGAATAAGAGTACAAGAGTGATACTGAATATGATGACAAGGATGACGTGTATCCAATGACACTAGTGAGCTCGGATGATGAGTGGACGGAATTTGAAAAAATTCTGAAAAGCCAGAATAACCAAGAAACATAGGGCCCAATATTTTTTTCTTTGTCTAGGGAAAAGATTCAAGTCGGTGAGTTATTTTAGAGATGCATTGTTATCTACGTTTTGGATACTCAATTCAATGTCATAATATCAAGGTCATCGTGTAATAATGTTGCAGCCAAATACTAAGAGAAAGATTGTGGTTGGAGAGTGTATTATTTGGTCGAGAAAGGTGAAAAATAATTCGAGGATTAAAGTTTACAATTCTATGCACAATCACGTGTCTAATGGCCATGCAAAAAATTTTATCGATGAGGCACATTATAACACTATTTCAGATATAATAAGGATGCAACCAACTTACGCGGCAAGAGAAATGAAGTGTGAAATAAAGGGCATTGAAAACTGACTGTCCCGCTGTCAAAATGTTTTAAGGCACAACGAATTGCATTTGATATAGTGATGGAATCATAAGAGCTGTAGTTTAGTAAAATTTGGGATTATGAGGGTGAACCTCATAAATTCAATCACAATGTTTCGCTAGAGATTTGAACAATTTCTAGTCAAGTGGAAGAACTGTTCGACAGATTCTATATATGTTTTGATTTATTGCATAAGATTTAAACGAAGTTTTTTCGTGTTGTTATTGGATTGGACATATGTTTTCTGAAATGGGACTTCAAAGAGAGCTATTGGTGGTTGTTGGTAGAGATGTCGATAATTGCATATACCATATTCGCTTGAGGTGTAGTCCGTGTTGAAAATAATGACACTTGGGCTTGGTTTGTACGGAAGTGCAATTGAAAGCGAGCTTCTATTCATGGAATATTGTATGTGTGTGAGACACATATATTCTAATTAAAAGAAAATGTTCAAGGATATGGAGCTAAAAGTGTTTTTTAGAGGGTGGCTTTCAGTTCCATGAATGTGACTAAGTTCAACATATGGATGCAATCAAGCAAAGAAATCATGAATGATATGAATCCTTCTTGTTGACCAACTTGAAAAAAATGGTGTAGAGTTTTCCATAAAGTTGAATCGCAGTGCATAGATGTCCACAAAAACTTGTTCGAAAGTTTTGATCACATAATAAATGAGACAATACTTAGACCAGTTATTGATATGCTTAAAGAAATAAGATGACAATGTATGGTATGCATCACAGAAAGAACGAAAAAATATGCAAAGTGTACCACATAATTAGTCCGAAAGCGATGAGGGATTTGGAAGTTTCAAGAGAACGAGCTAGACGATGTGTTGTGATACCTAGTGTCCAGAGAATTTTTGAGGTAACTATGTGTTTTATGTTTCTATTTTTTCTATTTATTGTAAATATTTATGTTTTCATTTGTTAGGTACAATATTTTGTTGTTAGTTATGTCATTGATTTAAATGCTAGAAGTTGTGTGTGGCGACAATGGGTTCTAATGGGGTTGTCATGTTGTCATGCATTAAGTGTTATAAACGAGCAAAAATATAACATTTTTAGATTTGTTTATCATTCTAAACCCATTATCATTACATAACATTCTGTCACCATAACAATCTAAAATTTTGTGTGACCATTATTTGTTTTAGATATGTATCAAAATATTATTCCAAGTTGAGATGGAAAGTAATATATGAAGACAACATATTTCCCATAAATGGAGAACTATCATGGAAAAAGTTAAAAAGAAATCTGATCGGTGTTTTAGAAAAGCAACCATGCTTAGGTGACCCAAAAACATCATCGGCGGAAGGATGCCCACGAGTCTCCTCAAAAGAAGATTCATTGACTCGACATGACAGACAAATGACATGTCAACGATGTCGAAAAGTTGGACATAATTCAAAAGGTTATAAAAATGAAGCAGTTCTAATTTATGGACCAAAGAGAAAAGCAGGTTGATCTCGGACAACTGAGGTTAGTAACTATATCTTTATGCACAAATCAATATGACTCGACATGATGTTTTGATTGACATGATGTTTTGATTGTGATTTATTTTATTGTAGGGACTTTCATGCCAACCAAAACTAAAACAATAAGCTTCATCAAGTCAAGTTGCGATGACTAGTATTGCTTTGGATCATGAAGCTGAATCATAACCTTCAGCACAACTTTCATCATAATCATCACAATCAAGTCATACCAATCTTCGCCCACACAAGAAACCCTACATAGGAGTCTTTTGATGTATTGAACTGCCAGAAAATGGTTCACAATAACTTGTAATGCTTTATATGGGCAGAGACTTCCATATTTCTTGTTGGAATTCAGATGTTTAGATATTATCTTTGTTGAACCATTCTTTTTTTTTTGTTTGATGATAGGAACATGTGATAACTATATTTCGAATTTATGGGACATTCTGTAAAAACATGTTTTCATCTTCATAACAATACATTTATATAACATTATCATGTGTTTACATAACAATAGTTCATAATAATATCTCATAACAATATCTTTATAAATGCACTAATACTTTGTAGTACAACAATACATATAACAAATCATTGCAATTACTATTAAATTGTGGCCAAGGTTTTGATTTTCTCCATCTCTTATTGTGACGCTACGTCATCATTGACAGTCCCCTCAATATTTCTTTTTTAAAAAAATGAATTTGAAACATTTTATAAATCTGTTAGACACATATTCAAACTCTTTTTTAATTATTTGTTTTTTTACTCATGGTTTTTTATTCTCCTGCGATAATTTTCCCCTCTCTTCTTATTTCACGCGTCCTTTATTGACAACGTTATTTGAAAAATTAATAAAATTTATCACCACCACTCTATGTTTCATGAAATCTTCTATTTCACGAGAATTTTTCTCCTTCGATAGTAGCATCATTTTGGTTTCATGAATTCTTCAATTTCACGAGCATCTTTCTTCATTGACAATAGCCTCAGACTTTTTGGCTACGAATTTCTAGCAAAGAGATGCAAGCGGTGAACTGAGGGCAAGGGAAAGGCGAGGCGACGACGACGAAGTGAGTGCGAGGGCAAGGCCGATGCGATGGATGCGATACGATGGTCTACTTCAAAAACTCTTCGATTTCACTGGTTCCAAACCTAATCAGCGAAGGAGACAAGAGGTTTTGGTTTATTTTCTTTTTTTTTTTCTATCTGTTGTTGTTGGAATGGAGCTCCGTTTGTGCCTAGCCAGGCATCGAAGGTCGGGTTTCTTTAGGTGCCTAGCTAGACGTTAAAAGGTCAGTGTTTTTTCGCATTCCTAACTTGGTTTCTAATATGCATGCGCTTGGTTTTTCGGTTATGAATTGGTCGTTTTTTCTTAGTTTTCTGATATTCGATTGAAGAATTAGGGTGATCAATTTTCACACAATGGAACATTCGACAGTGGGACATTCGAGATCATGGAGACTCGTTTTCGCTCTCATCTTTATGTAGACTCTTCTAGCCTTTTAAGATGGTTGATGCAATGTTGATTGATATATTTTATGGATTTTTTATAGTGAGTTTTGGTATGTCGACGGTGGGTAGGTCAAATTCTAGAAAATTTCATGTATTTCGAACTGTGTATTTACACCAAATTTTTCTATATATAATATATATATATATGTATATATATAAACATAGAAAATAACCCAAGAAAAATAATGAGATTAAGAGCAATAAGCATAGTTAAGTTAGTGTTAATCTTCTTAGGTACCTATTTATTTAAGATAGTTAATTAAAGGAAAAATAGTTTATTCTCCTTGAAAATTATGTTTTAGTTATATTTTCCCTTCCCATCGATTTTGACTATCATCCTATTCTCCCTCGATTTTCAGTTTTTATCATATTCTCCTTTTGAAAATCATACTTTAGTCTTATTCCCCCTTGATTTTGACTTCATCATATTCCCCCCTCAATTATCAAAAATCTGCCTAAAACCCTTCTGATTTTGACCCGATTTTGATCTGATTTTGATTTTAATTTTGACCCAAATATGACTCAATTTTGACCTAGTTTTGACTCAATTTTGACTCGATTTAATCCCAACTTATACTTAATTTTGACCAAAATTCGTACTTAATTTTAACTCGAATTTTCATAATAAATCAAGTTAATTATTCAATTTAATCAACTTACTTGATTTAATTGATTTCGAATAAAATTAAGTACGGTTTTTTTACTTGAAACCAATTTTGACTCAATTTTAACCCTAAACCGATCCAAGTTTGACCCAAATTATGATCTCAATTTTGACTCGATTTAATCCGAATTTTGACTTAATTTTGACCCAATAAAATTAAGTACGGTTTTTACTTAATCTGTAATTTTAACCTAAAATTGACTCCAATTTTGACTCAGTTTTACTTAATTTTATCCCAAAATGGACCCCAATTTTGACTCAATTTTAACTCAAAACCAATCCAATTTTGACCCAAATTATGATCTCAATTTTGACTCGATTTAATCCGAATTTTGACTTATTTTTTACCTAATAAAATTAAGTACGGTTTTTACTTAATCCGTAATTTTAACCCAAAATCGACCCTAATTTTGACTCAATTTTATTTAATTTTAACCCAAAATCGATTCCAATTTTGACTCAATTTTAACCAAAAACCGATCTAATTTTGACCCAAATTATGATCTCAATTTTGACTCGATTTAATCCGATTTTGGGTTAAAATTAAGTACAAATTGGGTTAAAATTAAGTAAAAGTGAGTCAAAATTGGGATCGATTTTGGGTTAAAATTATGGATTAAGTAAAAACTGTACTTAATTTTATCGGGTCAAAATTAAGTAAAAGTTCGGATTAAATCGAGTTAAAATTGAGATTATAATCTGGGTCAAAATTGGATCGGTTTTTGGTTAAAATTGGGGTCGATTTGGGTTAAAATTAAGTAAAATTGAGTCAAAATTAGGGTCGATTTTGGGTTAAAATTACGGGTTAAGTAAAAACCGTACTTAATTTTATCGGGTCAAAATTAAGTCAAAATTCGGATTAAATCGAGTCAAAATTGAGATCATAATTTGGGTCAAAATTGGATCGGTTTTGGGTTAAAATTGAGTCAAAATTGGTGTCGATTTTGGGTTAAAATTGGTTTCAAGTAAAAATCGTACATAATTTTCATCGAAATCAATTAAATCAAGTAAGTTGATTAAATTGAATAATTAACTTGATTTATTGTTAAAATTCGAGTTAAAATTAAGTACGAATTTTGATCAAAATTAAGTATAAGTTAGGATTAAATCGAGTCAACATTGAGTCAAAACTAGGTCAAAATTGAGTCATATTTGGATCAAAATTAAAATCAAAATTGGGTCAAAATCAGGTTAAAATCAGAGGAGGTTTTAGGCAGATTTTTTATAATTGAGGGGTAATAGGATGAAGTCAAAATCAAGGGGAAATAAGATTAAAGTATGACTTTCAAGAGGAGAATATGATAAAAACTAAAAATCAAAGGGAAAATAAAATGAAGGTCAAAATCGAAGAATAATAAAGCATAATTTTTAAAGGAGGATAGACTTTTTTTTTCTTAATTAAATGGAAACAAAGACAAAAAAAAACTACTATGGGGAACAGGAGTTTATGGGTGGCTACTTCAACGTGATAAAAAGTAATTGACAAGGTAACAAAATCCACCCAACATTTCTTTTTCTTTATTTTTTGTCTTTCTCCATCCTTTTACATCTTTTAGTTTTTTTTATATATTTTCAAATTAGAATTGATAAAAAAATTCCAAATCTATGGAAACCATTTGAAAAATTGAATTCTTGAATTAAAAAAACTTATAATACAATTTACTATATCATATATTAAATTTTTTTCACCTAGTAAATTGTGTAAGAATATAGGTATTAGTGTTTTTAGATGAAGGTACACAACAAAAAGTATTACAATATTTAGTAATTTTATCTTTTCAAAGTAGAATAATGATAGAAAAATTTAAAATTTATGGAACCATTTGAAAATTTGGATTCTTGAATTAAATAACATATAATATAATCTACAATATGTTATATTCAAACTTTGTTACCTACTATATTATGTACAAATATAGGTATTAGCTTTTAGAGATGAAAGATACAATTGTTTATATAATATTAATTTTTTTAATAAATTTATATAGATTCTTGCTGTCATTTTTTATACAAATTCAAAAAAGAACATTTTGTACCTTTTTTCACAATTGAATTTTCTGTTTGTTTATAAAGAGAAAAAAAGCCAATTCATCTTCATCTCTTTGGTCCCTCATTCACAAGCAACCATTATTATCAATCTATTCTTTTCTTCTTCATCTTTAGATTAAGAGTCTGAGTCTGGTCCGATTCCGACAAGAACAAGAGGAAGACAATAATGGCTTTCGCAGGAACTACCCAGAAGTGTATGGCCTGTGACAGAACTGTTTATCTCGTCGACAAGTTAACCGCCGACAACCGTGTTTATCACAAAGCCTGTTTCCGGTGCCATCACTGCAAAGGCACTCTCAAGGTAAAGCAAAGAGCTTTGGCTTTGATTCTTGTTTCTCTTTCGATTTTCGATTCTGGGTTTTACTTTCCTGCTAAAAGGGTATATAAATCTGGTGAGTGTGAATGTTGAGTACTGTTTCCAGCTTAGTTAGTAGAATCTGTATATGAAGCTGAATCTGATGAGACAGATCTCTTTGTGTAGCTTAGGAAGTATCGATCTTGAATCCATGATTTATGTGAAAAATCTGACTTTTTTCTTTTCTTTTTGTTTGCAGCTTAGCAATTACAACTCCTTTGAAGGAGTACTCTATTGCAGGCCACATTTCGATCAACTCTTCAAGAGAACTGGAAGTCTTGAGAAAAGCTTCGAAGGTTAAACATTGAATGCAGATCGAATGTGGAAACATTTGCTTTCCCTTTTCACATAAAGAACCTAAAGTTTGGCTCTTGTTGTGTATTGATTCTACAGGTACACCAAAGATTGGAAAACCTGAAAAACCTGATGGCGAGGTAATTTCTGCCAGACAATAACTGTGTTCTTGAAGATCTTGATGCTCTTTCCTCTTTTGATCCTCTGTTAATGTTTGGTCCGAGGTTTTGACAGAGACCTGCGGCGAACAAAGTCTCGAGTATGTTTGCAGGAACCCGAGAAAAATGCATTGGCTGCGACAAAACTGTGTATCCCATTGAGAAGGTCAGAATCCAAAATCTCGTGGAATTGACTCAAAATAAACTACTAACTGATGACTGAGGCCGTTGTTATATTGTCTTGAAGGTGTCGGTGAATGGAACTCTGTACCACAGGAGCTGCTTCAAGTGCACACATGGAGGCTGCACGATCAGCCCGTCAAATTATATAGCGCACGAGGGAAAACTCTATTGCAAGCATCACCATATTCAACTCATCAAGGAGAAGGGTAACTTGAGTCAGCTCGAGGGCGATAATGCCACTAAGGAGAAAATTGCTGCTTAGGCAAAATGATATGTCTAATGTTTTGCGTGGCCTTGAAGCATTGCTTCAATGGTAATCATAAACAAACATCACAATCTTCTGCTGCTTTTTTTGGTGTTCCCTTGATATTTTCTGTCATATCTTTCCATAAATATGCTTATTGGCTTCCTCGCTTCTTGAGACGACAATCTTATTGTATGATTTTGAGAAAACTTCATCTCTTTTGGCCATTGATGCTCTGCTTTACTAGTAATCAATCGTAATCTTAAACAAATATTGCCATCTTTAGCTTTGGATGTTGGAATTTCCTTCGAAACATATTGAAAATGTTAAAAGATAACATGTAGAGCTAAAATATAAAAATAAGAAATTGTATTTCACCGAATTATTATTTTTTAATTCCTGCATCAATATCCAAGTACACTTGTACCGTCTTACAATGCATTTGAAAATATGACAGTTAACTTTTCACTAAGTTAGACCATGAATACAAAAACTTTAAGTTTAAAAACACACGTTTTACTAGTGTTAACAATTCCCGTCACACAATCAAACAACTCTACAAGAATATTTTTCCTATCCTAATAGTATTTCTCATAATTCACTCAATGTTTGGTCACTCTTCCAAACTTCTACGATCCTTCGTTTATAGTGGATGTCTTCAACTGCACTTGCTGAATATTCAAAAACCACTTGTCTGAGATTTTAGCCCACAAGTTTGTTTTATAACCAAGTCAATCCTAATAGACTCTCAACAAACTTTGATCATGTTAATTGTTCAAGACTCTGAACAACCTCAAATAAACACAAAACAATATTTCTAATTAAATGACAATTCAAACATTAACAATCACATATTTGAATTTCTGATCACGCAAACACAAACTTGTGCATAAAAATCTAAGAACAAAAGTTAAGCACGATCATCACTGGTAATTATTTTAAATCTCAAACATGTAGTGTAATGAGAAATAACAAGTTTTTCAAGAAGGTGAGTCATTCATTTCTTCATGCTTTGATCACCCTATGTCCAATGTTATAACATTTTTTCTCCCCCTCTTTGTATGATCAGATATTTAAAATACTAAAATTTAGACAAAAATTAATACGAACCAATTTATATAGTGATCATTGATTTTTCTTGCACAAAATTCTTCAGCTTGTTGTTCTTCCATGTTTATCCTTCAAACATCTGTTTTTTATTAGCTCTAAATATCAGCGATGAGACCTCCTCGATACATTTTCATTATGTCTTAAGGTCATTTCACCATTTTTACAAAAAAAAAAAAATTAAAGCTAGAGAAAAATGAAATCCTTTTTCTTTTATGATTTGAATGGATAATAAAAATCAATCCACATATATGTTTATAATAACCAATCTTTCAAAAATCCTTTGAATGTTTAAATGCACCTATACATTCCCTTATTTTCTTTTATTTATTTCTTTTATCCCTTTAAAAATGTTTAGCTGACCGTTATTTTGAAATTTAATTAAATAAAATCAAGGACAAATAAATAAAAGAAACAAGAATAAGTTTCAGAGTTATCTTTCTATTTAAGTATACTTGTCTTATCACCGTATTCACTCAGTGCTCTTAATACACTTATGAGCCAACTTTTTCTTTCTTTCTTTCTTTCTTTTTTTTCTTTGTTCTCTACTTCTAGGACGTTATTTAGACAATATTCTCATCAGGTAACACATTCCCAGAGGACTTTTTGTATGTATATTCTTATGTTTCATTTAATCATAGCGGAATATCTAAACATAATTTAGCTTTGTGTCTTAGGATTATAAAACTGAATTTGAATGTCTCTTTAACCTAGATCCGAGCAATATACTCATAACAACCTCTTTTTACTGTCCTTTTTCATTTAAATATCATGAACCAATGAGTAAGAGAACTAAGACTTTTTTAAAAAACTTCAAACATTGAACCTCGAAAAAATGCTTTTTACTAGCGCATGTATACCTCAGTAAAGCTTAAGTGACCTTGATAAACCGAGTACAAATTAACAAATGATTAGCTCCAAAAATTATGGTCACTTTCTTTTATATAGTCCATTCTTGAGTTCACAAATTCCAAGTGATTTTTTCAACACACATAATGATCCAAGTCAAGGGGTTTCAGTAAAATATCACTCAATTAACGATCAATAGACACATATTCAACTTTCATTTGTTTTCTTTCAGCATTTTCTCTCAAAAATATTTCATTTGAGCTTGTTTACCTAACTGAAATAGTTGCACACATGAAGATTATTAAGACTTAGTTTAGGATTACCTCGAACAAAATTTGAATATATAATTTTTACCAAGGTTCGATAATTGAAATTTCCAAATATGTGAGTCTTGAAGGATAGATCATATTTTGTCACCTTTAAGCTCGTTTGTTCAGCTTTCCACACATATCAATTATTAATCGTATACTTGAAAGAATACACTTTCCGTCCGAATTCATAACATGACATTCCTTTTGTGTAAATTATACTTTGTGATTACTATCCCACAACTGACTGATGCTAATAAAATTAGTAGTCATGCCCTTCACATAATGAACATTGTTTAACATGGACTATCCAGAAATTTGTAAATCGCCTTTTCCAATGATCTTCCTTTAATTCCATCACCAAACATAACATTTTCGACATTCACTTTTTCAGTAAAATTTGATAGAGGTTTTTTATTCTTTTCATATCTCTAGAACATCCACTATCAAAATACCAAGTGTTAGATTATTCATTTTGATTGGAAATATAAGAATTTTTGCATTGAATATCATTTTTTCTTATCTAAATTTGTTTTAATTTGAGTTTAGAATACCTACATTGACCATTTCTCAAATTTTGAACACACTTGTATTGCATATGTCCCACGATTCCGCAATAAACATCTTATATTGTTATTTTGGTGAAGATCAACTTTAAGTCGAGACGTTCTTCTAATGCAACCAGGTACACTTGAAGACGAGTAACTTGTAGTTGCAATATCTGCAAGATCTTCACCCAAAATTTCATGTGTGACTTTCTTTTGCTTCTAACATATCTAATTCTATGATGATTAATATATTTATTTTCCATGACCAACAAATGATTTAGCTTTTATGCTTCATTTGTGAGCATCTTCAATTGCTTGTTTGTTCTTCAAGTTGTCTTTGAGTCATCATAACTTCTTTTTCCTTCTGTCCTAATTCTTTTTCAATCTCTTGAAGTTATTTTTCTAACTCGTTGTTAGATATGACTAACTCAATGTTAAGTTTACTCATATTCAGTCATTCGTCGTATTGAGTTTCAACATTTACATCTTTATCATCGCTATCAACTTCTATTTTATGTTGTTTCCGTCCTCATCAATTATTCCAATGAATGCCACAAAATTTATCTTTTTTCTTCACTGATTTCTTCACATTCATTTTTAGTGTGTCCAACTCTTTTACAATTGTAACATTGGATTTCACGCAAATTCTTCAACATACTGTCTCGTTTAAGAATGTTTGGACATTTAGATTTGATATGTCCAAATCACTTGCATTCGTGACATTGAACTCTCGATTTTCCTTCTTTCTTTGGTAAATGTTCTTCAGTATTTGTGTGTTTCATTCATGGTCGGTTCTTCATGAATTTTCTAATTTTTTTTCTAACAATAGTACATTTTCTTCCAAATTATTCATCCTCAAGTTTTCTTATGTTGCTTAGAAAACAATTCCTTTGTCCATATCTTTGTCGTTGAAAATTGTTCATATATGCAAATAATTTTCTTGAAACTTGTTGTATTAGTATTTAGAGATATAGTCATCGCGACCTTTCTAAGTATCAAACTTTTTCGGAAAATCCAATACACATTACAAAATAAAACTTAATACACATTACAAAACACATATAAAAGTCTTCAAATCATAAACATATAAATAAGTATTCAACTTTGTACACATGTGTATAACAAAATGCTCATCCAACCCATCCCATCTCGTGGAAGATATTAGAAAATAAAAGATGAGCAAAGGAATTTTGCAAAAGAGTATAATAAAAAAAATAACCAATTAGGTTTACACGGCAACAAGTCAAGATCGTTCTCCTTCTAATTACAATATGAATTTTTATATTTCATTTTAATTAATTAGAGAAGAAAATTCTTCCATCTCAAAAGGGTGGAATCTAGATGGATTAAAGTTCTAAAAAACTTTAAGTTGTATAAATATAGTTCAAAGAGTGACCCTAATTAAATAAACTTTTAACTTAAGAGACAACCACAAAGGATAAAGATAAACATATCTTTTACTTGTAAGGCATAAAATTTGAGATTATATTTTTTGATACGAAAAACTATCTCTATTTAGGGTAGAAAATAAAAGCCTTATAACTGCTCAAAACAAAGCAGAGTTTTTAACATCAACAAACTTAAAAACGAAGAATCGAATTATTGAAGGGAAGAAAGAACAAGCACGATGACAGAAAGATAAATCATGGTAAAGGTGGATTTGAACTTACAGCTCTGATTTATGCAATCACATACTCTCTTCCATGTGAACTCAACACATTAGATGGAAGTCTTATTCAAAAAATATGTGTGTTTGTATCATGTTGTACCATAATAGCTCGGGTTTTTTTGTAGTATTCGCAATTATAATCTGAGAAATACATCACATGAATGTACACAATGCATTTTTGCATTGGGACTTTTCAAAAGAGGTTTACATCAAATTATCTCCGGGTTTTTTCTGATTATGATGGTTGTGTTTGTCGTCTTCAAAAATTCGTTGTATGGACTAAAACAAGCTCCAAGTTGTTGGTTCGCTAAACTCGGCTTAACACTTCATGAGTGTGGTTTTCAAAAATCTTAGGTGGATTACTTTTTATTCATCTTTTCACAAAACCAAGTTCGCCCTCATACCTTGGTTTATGTTGATGATCTTATTCTTGCAGGTATGTCTACTAAGGTCATACAATAATTCAAATATTATATGTGTTAATGTTTTCATATGATGACCTTGGGATCTTGAAATATTTTTTGGATATTAAATTTTCGTGCAATCCAATTGGTAAGGCTTTCGAAATTATCTTTGAAACTGAACTTCTTGGTGCCTAACCTATTGTTTTTTCTAAAAAAATAAAATCATTGATTACCTCTCTTGGATTCTCCACATTTTTTCGATCTGGCCCGCTATCGTCGACTCATTGATTGACTGCTATATCTTGGCGTGACGAGACTGAATCTTGCATATAGCATCCACGATCTCTCTCACTTTATGCACAACCCCACAATAGATCATTAGAATATTACCTTACGTGTGGTTTGTTACTTGAAGATGAATCCAACTTCACATGATCTTCATCTCACAATGATAACGTCTATTTTATCATAATATTTTAGTTCATTTTCGTAGTTAGTTCACCAAGAATTAAGCATCATTTAGTCTTCTTTCATCCATTTTTCTTGTATTTGCAGGAAAAGATTACATCGAACACAAACACGAGTAAACACGAGCGAATACGAGCAATGGCCTTACACTACCTAAAACTGCACGACCGGGCATACAACAAGGGAGAGAGCACGGTCGATCACCATGCAATGCATGACCAGACGGATGAGAAGATGAGATGCCCGACCATGCAGCACACACCAGCCCGACCAATCTACACAAGAGACATGCATGCCCGACCGTGCAGCCTTCTTAGCTCGCTCGTGCTCCTGTTCCAGAATACATGTCTGAACTTGCAGCCTTCTTAGCCCGCCCGTGCTCATGAAGCAGCACCACAAGCCCGACCGTGCAGCCCTCTTAGCCCCACCGGACTCCCCAAACAGAACACATCCCCGAAGATATTGCACCAGCCGGGATGATGAGATGTACGACCGAGCTATGTTTAAATGAAGAGCCCGACCGAGCTCACTCTTATGCCCGGTCGGGCACATTGAACCTGCACGCCGCCATGAAGAAAAGGAAAAGTTTGGTCGATGGGAAATAACAGGAAAACTCACGGGAAAGAATGGAAAGACTTAGCAAAAGAGAAAAAAGAAAAAAATGAAAGAAAGAAGAAGAGGAAAGAAGGATATTCAATCGTGATTTAGGTTGAGGACGACACAGACAGAGGGCAGACGCAGACGAAGCAGACGAAGGGAGAGCGAGCAATAAGCCGGAAGGCTGGAGACTTGACGACGAAGGCGGCACACGGAGGAGATTTTGAAGACTACGATATTGGAATAGGGAGGAATCTCGTTCTATATCTATGTTTGCAATAGTTTTCTTTCGTGCTTTGCTTTCGGAAACCATGACCGAGTAGTTTAGTAGCTATAGGTTAGAGTTTTGTCGATATGTAATGGAGGCTCATGCTTAATGCTTGGTTATAATATTTAATCGTTTTTTCGGATTGATTGGTTGTTCTTAACGCTTTTGTTTTAATTGTTCGTTTGAATGAATGATCATAAAAGTTTGGTTGCATAGGGAGAAGAATTGAACTTTGGAACGTAGCCATGATATGAGGTTTCAATTGATTTAGAACCGTGACTGGTCGGTTAATTGGACTTAGGAATTAGGATAGCGGACTCAATGCATTTATCGTGTAAGATTACGCAATTGGAAGATTGGTAGTACGCACGTTAGATAGTGGGTA
>CM071865.1:46300037-46388692 GCA_036759665.1 Gynandropsis gynandra | reverse complement strand
CGGAAGAGTCATTCCTTAGGAAAGAGCTTGAATTCCCCGAATACGTGATGATATTCATAACCATGATCTTTGTTACCACTTTATTGCATATTCGTGCATCTGTCGAAACATGTAGTGTTTAGTCTATTAAGTTTATCCCGTTAATTAGATAGTTTAGTTTCATTTGCATTCTACACACTTATTGAATTTTACCGTCTTTTTCATTAGTTTACTAGCTTTAGAGTTGCATCAATTCCTTGTGTTCGATCCTGGTACTATACGATCCGTATTCTTTCGAAAACGTTAGTCTAGGTAAATTTTTACTTGAGATTAACCACATCACACAACATGGTGCGATTCTGATTGGATTGGATGCCTGCTCACTCACAAGTCTATCACCGATTGGTCTGTTCATCTTAAACATTCCTCCATCTCTTGGAAGACGAAAAAACAGCTTACTCTTTTGTCTTCCTTTGCGGAAGTAGAGTATAGAATATGGCTATGAAGATTCGTGATCTTAAGTGGATTAAGCATATTCTTCTTGATCTTGGCGTGTCTCATACTCGGGCCATCTATCTCTGTTGTGATAGTCAACCCACCTTACGTATTAGTGTCAATCATATTTTTCACGAACGGACTAAACACATTAAGATTGATTGGCATATTGTTTGCAATGAACTTAAAGTTGGTACATTTGTCACTCAACATGTTTTTACTCATCGACAACTAAAAGATATATTCGTTAAAACAATAGACAATAAGGAATACGATGATTCTCTTTTCAAATTGGATATTCTCAATCTATATACCCCAACTTTTAAGGGTGATACCAAAGTATATATGTAAATTTGTTATTGTAGTGTTTTATATATAAATATACATAAGACATAATGATATTCAGATAATTTATTTTGGACTTTTAAAACGGCTCTTTCGTTTTTGGTGTTTTGCGACTTCTCCTCAAACTCTTTTTTCGTAACAATATATATATATATATATCCCGTAAGATACGTTTCACCGCACACAATCTGTGTGCATGGAAGACACGTGAGAAATTAAAAATGACCTCTCATATTTTTGTCCTCAACTCTCAACTTCCTTAGTCTTTCTACGCTTCTCATGACGCCAATACCATCTCCTTTTATACATTCCGTTTATTTTTATTAAAATCAATTTATAGACATTTCACCTATTAAAATATTTTTCATTATCATAGTAATAAATTTTTACAATGGTAAAACAATTCACCAAATCTCCATTATATTTTTTGCAATATAATCCTTTTTTATATCAATTAACGCTAAACTTATACTTTCAAAACATAACATTTTTTATTTATAAAAATATTTAATCATTATTTATATAAGAAATTTATGTGTTTTCCCTAGTTTTTCAAAATCTTGTTTTTATGGTTCTTTCTGAAAAATAAAAAAGATATTATATTTTTTAACAGAGAGAATTGGAAATTAAATTTACCCGTAAGTATTCACTTGGACAAAGTGATTTTAGTTTTTTACTAAGAACAAAAAGTGATCCAAATTAATGAAATGCAATGATAATGATGATTTTTGTTATTGTTGTGAGTAAAGTTGAATGGTAGTTCGTATGTATACACGTTGGTTTAATCTTAAATAGCACAAATCATTTACAAGTTAATTACGTTTTTTCTTAAGCTTATCTTAAATCATATGCTAATGTCGTGAGGGCAATGATGACCCGGTTTAATCTCTAAATTATTAGAAATTTTGGTGAAGAAAATTCCAATATTCTGTTACATATTCATACGTACACACAATTTTATCGAGAACATATTTTTTCTTTCTAACCGAACCATGACATATAAAAATAGTAGAATCAATCATTATTCACTAACATATATATATATAATTTATATTTATATTTTATTTGATCACGAAATATAAAATTCTAAATGAAATTTAAGTAGAGAGAAGACATACAATGATTTTTCCGTGATGTTTTCACAATACCACGCTCAAACACCGTTTTATTCATACTTCAAACGGTTATTAGGTATAACTCAATTTTTCTGTGAATATATTTGGATTACATGACTCAAACACTTCCCCTGAATACAACATTCGTCTTGAAACTGAACTATAAGCAAAACGCCACACAAACACTTGTGTGAACCATCTAGAACTATTCTCACAATAATCCTAGATTTTCGAATGACTCTCAATCGAATCACTCATCCATAAGCCTCCAAACCTTTATGGTTTAAAACTTATGTTACAACCACTCATCTCGAATTCTCTCAAACGAACATAAAAACTCTTTTCTCACTCTCCTCTCTTTTTCTTGAATTTCAGCGCACCAATATTATTGTGAGAGTGGGTTGGACGTGCATCCACTTTCTCCTTTAAATACAAATCTTCTTTCCAAATTGATCTTTTATTTCTTTTCCATAGAATTGTTAAGTTGCTTGATTTTCTCCTTTTCGAATATATTCAAATGTCTTTGTGAATGTTTCCAAATCTACAAATATCTAACATAATTGGAAATATCAATAGTAATGGAAAATATGCACAATGGAAATATCACAATATTGAATCTCAATAAAAAAATAGAAATTATTCATTATCACACAATAAAGGAAATCTTCATATAATGGAATTCTTTATAAAATGGAAATCTTAAAGAATGTAAATCCTCATACACTAACAATATCCTCCTTTTTTATCTTCTGCTCATGCAAACTTAGAAAACGATAGATCTATGCATCCAATAGAATATCAAACAATTTAACCAAAAAGAGATCAAAAACATATTCAAACCGTAAAGGATTCTCCCCCTCAATTGTACCAGATTACCACTGGTGGTACCTTCTCCTCATGTTTGTGTGAGTAGAAGACCAAAAACATAATTCATTATCTTGTTAGTGGTCGCTTTTATCAGATACTTATTCCTGGAATACATCATAACTTATTCGAACAATGACGTTAGATGTTTTTAAAGATCATGCACAAATTATGGTGGAATAAACATGTGGTCATGAGTAGTTTTCTTTCATCATCTTTGTACCTCTAACTAATCAATACCAAAATCAATCATATTCCTTTAAATCTTTTGTCGATTAAAAATAACTTCACAATTTATGAGCCACGAAAATTCAATAAGCCGACTTACTTTCTTAACAAAATCGTCATTTTCTTTTGAAAAATAAACCATTTACTCTACAAAGATCAATATTTCATATGAGGTATTTGAATTAAAATATAATGCAGTTAGATCATCAGTCAAAGTATACTTCGGAAATTTTACAGATGCACCTGAAGCAATTTTTTAATGTACCTCTTTTTTATTCTTGTGCAAAAAAACACTCTAGATTTCTAGGACGTCGAAGTTGACGGATTCTCCACTACTTAGACCCAGACTATCATATTGGTATACTCTTGTAATTTCAATCATAGCAGAGTATTTAGGTTCATTTTTTACCTTACGCCTTTAGGACGTCGAAGTTGGATATTTGTCCCACCACTTAGACCCGAGCTAATTTATTCATTGCACTTATATCAACTATCGTGCATTCATAGTTTCTATGCACTATTTCCATTTATAGTAGAGTGTAAGAGTGTTGTTCAACATCTGCACACTTTAAAAGGCATTTATGTAACAAATACGAGTTTCAAGGTATACTTCCAAAACCTCAAGTCTGATTCTTTTATTTTCATTTATATACTTTAACTTTGAGATTTTCACGTGTAATTATGCATAACTTCTCCTACCTCATGATCCCATTAATCACTACTAAGTTTAGAGTTCATAAATTCTGAGGGATTACACAAATACTCAAAACGATTCAAGTCAAAGATTTTGTAAAAATGTTAGCCAATTGTCGTTCAACGGGTACATATTCGATCTATAATTGCTTTTTCTCAAATTTTTCTCTAAGGAAATGATTATGAATTTCAATATTCTTAGTTTTAAAACGTTGTACCGCATTAAAATGAGCTATAAAAGTTGTAAACTTCTTACCCTAATATGATAATTTTGATTCATCCAAATAAGTTGCATACAACTTACTAGTGCAATGTTCTCTTAATCTTTCCATTTGAAAATTCGTACACTCTATATCCTTTATTGGGGATAGCCTCGACATACTAAGAACTAACTCTTAGCTAGACCTATTGTGATGTATGTGAAAACCTACTTTTTCCAATAGTTGATGTCGCGCATGAAGTGGAGCTTGTTTAACTCTATGGAATTTTCTTTTGATTCCATATGTAACAATCATTTAAATCTCAAGTTCCTATAAGAACACACTCTCCATTTGCATTAGTTACAACACATTTCTCATGTGAAAATTGCACATGTAATCCTTGATCACATAATTGACTAATGCTTATTAGATTTGTTCGAAGTCCCTGCACAAAAGAGGGTGTATGAACAATCCCCTTGTAGTACCGATGAAAGCAGGCTTGTCGACTTTCGTCGTTAAGCGGACCCAGGAGGTGAGTTGGAAGCAGACAAACCAGGCACTACGGTGAGACGTGAAAACACCCGATCCCATTCCGACCTCGATATGTGGAATCGTCTTGCGCCATATTAACTGAGATTGTTCAGGAGACATGGTCCAAGCCCGGGCACCTCTAATCTAAGGGTACCGGTACAACTTTTCCTTCCTGCGGTGTGGTATTTCACCTCCTAGCTCCTAGGGAAGGTTCTTCATACTCGATAACCGTTCTATTCTCCTCTTCAGTGCCTTGCTCGTGCCATAAGAATGTCGTATGCAAATGAATTAACTTTTGGTATATAATAAATGGGCGAAAGCCCGATGCAGCAACTTGCAAGGGGTTGTGCTTTGCTACTTGTTGAGGTTTCCATCTATTGTATTTATCTACATGGGAATGAATTTGTCTGTCAAACCCGACATTTGTATGCACCCGAACATGTTTAATCGACCTTCGGCGTAAGCGACTTCGATAAACTTGGGAGGGAATCATTACTTGTTATGTCCCGGGGAATCGAAGAACACCCCGATACCACGCACGACACTGAATTGATCTTTCTAGAGGTACTTTCTCCACCCCGAGTAACCTCTTTAACAACCTTTTTCCCACAACCGGTGAAAGCCTCTGGTAAAATACAGCTATACGTTAGTTAACTCATGTAGCCCAATTTTTTAACATCACCTCTCCCTTGTATATTTTCCTTGTGTCCATCTCCAAAAGTCACGCATCCCCTTTTCTCATTCTCTTTGAAGTTTGATAGTAAGCTAAAATTTCATATCATGTGTCTTGAACAACCACTATCAAAATACCACGTTGAATCTTGTTCATCTTGAATAGAGGTGAGTACAACATTGCATCTGAGATCAAATTTTTTAACCTAAATTTGCTTAAAATTAGGATATTGCCAAGAAGAATACTTACCTCGAAAATGCGGAGATGTCCAATAGTAATTTTCTTTTTAATTACTCTTGGTAACCAATATCTATACTTACCATGAGTTCTTTGAGGTATCCATGGAGAATAGTTTTCTCGTGCTTGTCATCTCTTGAGGTAGTAGCATTTGGACTGGATATGTCCTTTCTTTCCACAATAATAACAACTTCTTTGTCTTATTTGTGGATTATTGTTTTTCAAGTCAGCCTTTGATCAATATGTACTCAGTGGAACATGAGATATGCCTTCGTCATTGAGAGATCCACCTTAGACGAATTTTCTATATGTGCTTGATTCTCCACCTTCGTAACCAAGACCAATATTATTTGGTTCCTTCTTTCCTATTGTAAGGAGATAATCCAGCTTCTTTCTTTTGCTAGTCAACATCTTTAAATTTGTTTTTGTTTCTTCAAGTTGGCTTTTAACTAGCGTCACTTCTTCTTCTTTCTCTTTGAGCTTCTCACAAGTATGTTGTAATTGTGAACGTATTTCTTCAATTTCTTAGAGAATCTCAGCGTTTAGTTCACTCATCTTGATGTATTTTCTATATATCTCTTTTATGGTGAGGTCATCGTCACTATCTTCTTCATCTGTATTTCCTCCTTCGTCATCGGGGTCAATGATTCCAATGAATGTTATATGGTTCGACATCTGTTAGTCATCACTTTTCTCCTTAGAATCTGACTTTGTTTCTTCTTGAGTGGGAAATAGTTTTTTGAATCTTCTTTGTTTGTTTCCACACTCTTTTTTTGGGTGCCCAAATCCTTGACAGTTGAAGCATTTTGTTACATTCAAGGTCTTCAACATGGATTCTCTTTTTTTGAATAACAGGACACTCGTATTTTATATGCACATACCCCTTACATTCATGGCATTGTATTCCTAACTTTCATTCTTTCTCTTGATACGCCTTAGATGACTTGAGGTACACCTCAAGCTTTTAGAAATTTGTTAAACTTTTTCGCCAAGATAGACACATCTTCCGCTACTTCCTCAATCCTAGATGTTTTTCCAACTGCTTGTGGAGTTATACGTTGATTGGATTCTTTGATGGTTGAGCCTTGTTCCAACTGTAGTTCCATCTCATATGCCAAAAGAATTACCACAATCTCCTTGAAGCTTGTTGTATCGGTGTTAAGAGCCATATTCATGACAGCCTTTTGAGCAGGACATCGTTGAGGAAGACAATGAAAAAGTTTATTTACCAACTTCTTATCTTCATATGATTGGCCAATCACATGTGCTTCATTTTCCAGCGCATTGAGTTCCGCTAAACTCCTTTACATTCTCCTTTTCTCCAATTTAAAGCTTCTCAAATTGGTGCTCAAGAATATCTAGTCTTGTCCTCTTCACACTTGGAATACATTCATGTATTATCTCAAGCGTCTCCCAAACCTCCTTAGCATATTCACATCCTTGTATTTGTTTGAATTCGTCCACATCAACTGAAGCAAATATGGAAGCCAATTCTTTTGCAATGTACGTGGAAAATCTCTTTTCGTTCGGCGTCCATTGTTCCAATGACTTCTCCTTCTTATCTCCATATTCATCAATCTTCATTGGAGGATTCCACCCATACTTGACAGATCCCCAAGCGTCTTCATCGATTCCATGAAGGTTTGCCTTCATCTATTTTCCAATACCCATAGTTGGATGATTTTAGCACTACTGGTTTGCAATATGAGTAGATATATCGTGTTGTGTCCTTATCTCCTTATGGATCTCTCACATATATGTGAGGTTAACTCCTCTAATCCGTTGAAAGCTATGGTACCAATTGAAAGTTTAGAGAGAATACACAAAACGATTTTTCCGTGATTTCTCATAACACCACGCTCAAACACTACTTTATTCAGACTTCAAACGGTTACCAAGTATAACTCGGTTTTTCTGTGAGTATACCTGGATTACACGACTCAAACACTCCTCCTGAATAAAACATCCGTCTTGAAACTGAACTACAAGCAAAACACCACACAAACACTTGTGTGAACCACCTAGAAGTATTCTTACAAATAATCCTAGATTTCCGAATGACTCTCACTCGAATCACTCACCCATAAGCCTCCAAACTTTTATGGTTTACAGCTTATGTTACAAACACTCTCTCGAATGCTCTCAAATGAACACAAAAAATCTTTTCTCACTCTTCTGTCTTTTTCTTGAATTTCAACGCACCAATATGATTAAGAGAGTGGGTTAGACGTGCATCCACTTCCTCCTTTAAAACTAAGCTTCTTTCCAAATTATTCCTTGATTTCCTTTCTATAGAATTGTTAAATTGCTTGATTTTCTCCTTTTAGAATATTTTCAAATGTCTTTGTGAATTTTTCCAAATCTACAAATGTAACACAATAAGAAAAATCAATAGTAATAGAAAATATCACAATATTGAACTCAATAAAAATAGAAACTACACATTATCACAAATAAAATAAAAATATTAAAGAAATGTAAATCTTCATGCACTAACAAGATACCTTAATTGCTCTTGATTCAAACCATATAAACACAAGTTGATTTGAAACTTTTTCGATCATCCGGACACTATATAAACACGACACCTATAATTATATACGTATACAACCTCCAATATTCATATACCGAATCATCATCATAATAATCATAATCGTCATCTATGAGTTCGAACTACGAACTCGATCATCCACGTTCAAAAGCCAAAGTTCCCTTCTCATGGGAACTGAAGCCTGGAGTTTCAAAACAAGATGACATAACCGGAGAAATCCGGAAGAAGCTTCCACCACCGCCATGTCAGACACAGACACCGAGTTCTCGTCGTCATACTGATTACAGTGATGACGTTCTGGGGAGTCCTCTTGTTATCTGTCCATTGAAGCCCTCGTTTAAGGTCTCAAAGTCGAGAGAGACGAGTTTCAGGAAGAATGAAGACGACCCTTTTCTTATAGCTCTCAGAAAATGTAGAGCCTTCAGTCCAAAGGTATTGTCTCTGAACAAAAACGATGTTAAGAGTGGAAGGAATTATGAGAATACGAGTAAGAAAAGATCTTTGGTTATTGGGTTATGGAGAAAGTACACATGCAAGGTTTGCTCGGATGATTTCCAGATGGTCTCTCAAGTTCGTAAACCTGTTCCAAACCGGAGGAAGAATGTGAACATACGTGTTTGATGTTCAAAATGGTACGTAGATTTCATTATTGAAGTTAATGTCAATGGGTTAACCCAATCTATTTAAATATATATGTTTTATTGGGTATAAAACTCAATTAGATCTATTTTAATAGATTTTACCTCGTTTACTTTTCTCACATTTATTTTTCTCTATCGACACGTTCACACTCCATTTCAAATTTATAGTTGTTCCAAATATTCGATTTTGACCCGTATTTTACTCGATTTTTATCTAAATTTTCACCTGATTTCACACGGTTTCGCATTATTTCACTGAGTTTCAAATCGATTTCACACCATTTTAACCCGATTTCACCTAATTTTAACTCAATTTCCCCGAATCTCAACCCAATTTCACTCAATTTTAACTCGATTTTACCGAAATTCAACCCGATTTCTCCCAAATTTAACTTGATTACACCCAATTTTAACTCGATTTCACTCAATTTCAGCTTGATTTCACCGAATTTTAACTCGATTTTAACTCAATTTCATCCCATTTCACCGAATTTCAACCTGATTTCATCTAATTTTGGCTCGATTCACCCAATTTTAACCTAATTTCATCCAATTTTAACTCGATTTCATCCAATTTTACCGATTTGAAATTCGTGACATTGGATGAAATCGGACTGAAATTCGGTGACAATAGGGGAAATCGAGCTGAAATTGGATGAAATCGAGTTAATTGAGGTGAAATCAGATTAAAATTTGGTGAATTGGGTTAAAATTGGATGAAAGTGAGTAAAATTTGGATGAAATTTGGTTAAAATTAAGTGAAATCAAGTTAAAGTTCGATGAAATTGGATAAATTACACATATTAAATACTATTATACCATTAATTGTATCTTCATGTCTCTAACTACAGGGTTTTTTAAATAATATCTTAAAAAAGAAGAATTAGATTAGTTCCACAAGCCACACCCAAAGGTGAAATCTTGATATGGAAATTTGTTAACACTGTCAACAGAGATGACATCCTCGGCCATAACACAAGACAGTAACATACATTATAGGCTCCTTAGTTTCTGCATCTGCAGATATATTTGTTTCTAAGGAGATTTAGGATATTGAGACCTTAATTTCTGCAATTTGGTTTTGAATTCACTGTGAAATGACATAAGCGAAATCTGCCTATCAGCGAAAGCAACACTGAATTGCTTAACCTCTTCCTCCATCTCTTTCCTTCTCTTCAATTCCGCGTTAAGATCCTTCAAAACGTTTTCCTTTTCATCAGAAATCGTTCCCAATCTTCGAGATGTTTGAGAAACTTCTACAACTAAAGTGTCACGTTCTTCCTTCAAGAGCTGCAACTCTTTTTCCAGCCTCCTATAGTTTTCTTTCGCATCCTGCAGGAGCTGTTTATTAAAATCCGAATCCTTCTCCATCTCATTGTATTTCTGCTTGATGATGTTGAGTTCGTTATTCAGCTTCTCCTCCAAAGAAGGCATTTCTCCTCCCGCAGTATGGCCCTTAATTCACATTCAAAAGCTGTATTAGAGAGGAAAAAAATAATCTGACAATCCATTTCCTTAACTATGTCAACTCGGCCTGGAGCTTCAAAGGAAGCTCCGACAGGGCATGTGAGGTAAAGAAGATACATTTTCATGGGAAGGAATGTTTATATAGTAAGGTTATATGGAACATAAGACTAACATGGAAAATGAAGCCTCTTCTCCTTTCGTATTTCTATATCGGAAAAACAAAACTTTAGAATCAGGTTCAGGGTAATGCAAACGGAGCATCAAAAACCGTTGTTAAATATAAATGTTACTCAAGATTCAACAGATGCAGAGGTTTTAGTGAACTAAGAGGCCATGACATACAACCACAAAGGAAAATTGAAATACAATTTGGTCGACCATATCATGATGATAATGAACAGGAAAATACCTTATCGTGGCAATTCAATTGTTGATCTTTGGCTTGTGCATCTGATAGTAAGCAAGTGACTTCGCTCTTCAATCTATCACGAAGTGTTTCCCAATGATCTTTGGAAAAAAATTTATTGTTTGCAGTGGCTTTCTGACCATCTAATATCTCAGAAAATTGTGTTTCCAAGGTTGAGAGAAGGTTCATTGTGATTTCAGTTGTACCAAAGAGTAGCTTTGAGGTTAGAGATTCCTCATCGGGGACAAAGCTCTACCAAATTTGGAAAGATAAAAAAAAACTCGAATAATGTCATTTTATTCATAAACTCATAAAGTAAATCACAGCAGGAAGAGCACATCAATTACCTTCATTGTAAACAAAATGTCCTTGTAGATATCTCTACAACTGGCAACAGATTCAAATAATCTTGTAGGAATTTCTTTCGCATGAAGAGCTTCTTCTTTGAGCTCAGAAATCTCTTCCATTAGTTGGTTGTTCAGAAGTACTTGTTCATTGTGTTTTCTCTGAGAGTATATGAATTGATTCACAAATAAACAGTATGAACACTTATCAGTTGGCATTGAGTGTTAGAAAGCAACAATGGCAGAAAGCATATTGTACGTCGCGTTAAGTTGTATAAATAAAAGAAATTGAAGAAGATAACAGAAGAAAAAAGGAAACTAATAACAGTGCTGCTGTATGATCTGTGTCAAATAACAAGTTTACGCATCATCAAATTGGGGAATAAATAAAAAGATCCGACAAAAATGATTAACTAACCTCAAGATCGTCCCTCTCACTGACCATCAATTCAAACTGCTTTCTATTATTGTCACTGTCTTCTTTGTAGTTTTTGAAGGCATTAAAGAGTAATAAACGCAGTGAGATCAGCTTCTGCAGGTGCTGAGACTCTCTCACCAAGGAAAACAAAGTGAAAATGGAACACTAAGGATACTCAAACCACAAAAAAATAAATAAAAGAAAAGAGAAAAGGTCAGTTCCACTACTGCACATTCAATGTGGAATCTTTAAGCTTTTTATGTAGAAATAACATTTGAATTTTTTTAGAACAATGGGAGTAAAGTACATTATCATCTTACCTTAGTTGTGGTACTTGGCGGATTTGATTGGCCTTTGATGACTGGAGTAAACTGGAGTTTATCAAGATCTGCTATATAACCCTTGTTCATTTTCATCCATGTGTCTTCATCGGCCACATTATCGAAGGAATCAACCAGGGGGCTAAAATCAGATAATTCTGAATAATTGGACCGAGCAACCACAAAGGATTTGGAAGCTGATCTAAAGCAGGGAGTCTCAGGAAAGTCTGAGCTACCAATTCCATTGCAACCCTCATCCGATGTCCGTCTCAAACTGATGAATTCCTGCAAAAGTAAGGACTGCAAATTGAACAAATCGTTCACACAATCAAACACATATGGGTACAAAATGAGCATATATATTGTATTTTGGTCTGACAAAAACTAATATAGAGCAGGGAGTTGCTACCAAAAAAATAAGATAATTTTGGGGAATTTACATTTCCATCTTGGAACTACCCAAGAGAGAGACATCACTCCCGCAACCATTAAGTTACATATGTACCTCAGACTGGTTCCTCCTAAGGTCTGAATTTGAGACAAGATTACTGAGATTCTCTATTTTCACTTGTTGCTCCTTGATGCAGTGTTCGCGTTCCTTCTGTGTTCTCCTCTCTTCTTCAAGTTGGGCCTCGAGTCTTTCACACTCTAACTCATACTGAGAATAAAAAAAGACAATGTTTCGTGTTCCCCATGTTCTTGGTTAAAGATGAAACACGGCATATGCAATAGAAAACCATAGTAAAGAAAATACCTTGAGCATCTGATTTCTTAACTTTAAGATCTCTTGTTCCAGCACCTCAGCATGGGATCCCTACACATTTTACCAGTGTCAGTATCCTCCTAACTGATATGTAATACAAAATATTTATGTGAGTATCACCTGAAGTTTCAGCCGTAGCTCTTCAATCTCTAATTTTTGCCGCTTCAATAAAGCTGCATCAGTCAAGATCTGATGAATCATTTCAGCACTGTCAGATTTTGTTTTGTTCAAATGGAAAAAAGAAAAAGAGTGCTATGACAAGGTATGTGAGATACATCAAATAACATGTATAACAGGGATTTGTTTGGAAGGAAGAAAGATAACGGATAACAGTGATGCAGCATGAATGCATAAGATCTCTACAAACCACCAAAATTCAAACAATTTAAAGACTTGCACGCAGACCTCGTTCACTTGAGCACAGTTGGTGATTCTTTTGGCTCTGCTGGCAAATTGGAGAGTTCCTTTTGATTCCTCTATATGATCCTAGATGCATCTCAGGTTACTCGATTAGTCAGATATCTACCTTTTGTCCCAAAAAGATCTATAGAAGCAGAGACATGAAACGCCTGATCACATAAACTGAGTACCTCTTCTGGTGCAATAGTGCATATAATACAGGTCTTAGCATTACCACCAAGTGCAGGTTGAAGGATACGAGTCAGCTTGCTATCACGGTATGGAATATGTGCCCTATAACAAGGATGAATCAAGAGAGATAAAATATAGTGTATGTTAAATATTTTAAAACCGAGATTAAGATCATACCTTTGTTTTGCACCATCACTTAGTTTGTTGATGACATTTCCGAGAATCATTAAGCTCTTGTTAATGTACTTCCCTTCCTTCAACCGTACTCCATCAGCACCAGTTTTAGCAATTCGTTCAGAGCCAGCCAAGTCAACCAAATTCTAGGATCCATCATGGAAATAGAAGAGCAACCAAATTTAAGAAAGAAGAAATAACAAAGTTAAAAATCAGTGATGGGACGCTTTAAAACGATGGCCTTTTAAAAAAATCAACCAAACAGCAATAACTGACCAAAACTGAGACACGGATAGCATCCGAAGAGCTATTCTCTTTTCCCTTGCTCTCAATCACCTGTCATACCATACGCATTGCATCAAAACAAGTACCATACTTTTGAAAGACGTTCTATTCACAGTTTTTAAGCCATTACCATTCTGAAGATTGTATGAGACCTGCTACTACGAACATTCATGTTTGTCTCACCAAAATGCCTATTGACTATGAGAACGAAGAATACCATGTCAGGATCAATTATAAATAATAAAATTTCCAGGAAAACAAATGTTCCATAGTTTGTGTTTTGCTTAAGACCTTCTCCGGAATCGACAAGCTTCAAAACCTGTTCAGCTTCATTTACAATTTCCTCCTTGAGGCCCGTAACGAATATTCCACGCTGGATGGCAAGTGAGGTTGGATATTTTTAATGATTACAAAAAGGTTAATGGAGGATATATCAACTTGAAAATGTAAAACCAACCTCAAAATTTTCATGGATTTGCAGTTTCTGGTTCTCTACAGCTAAAAGGTCATTAATTTCTTCATTGTATATCTCCATATATGAAACCCGGATGAGAAACTCTCGATCAGATATCTAGGAAATCAGTTCATGAAAAAAAAATGAATCAGGACATGTATTGTCCAGAACATGAATTTCCTGCAATTTAAGTCTGCACCTACCGTCTTTATTTTCTCGAATACATCTCTAACTGCCCTGTGAATTATTCCAGGATCAGCTTCAGAACCCTTCATAGTAAACGTCTTTCCACTGCTTGTTTGTCCATAGGCAAATGCAGTACCTGTACAACATTGAACAAAAAAGTTGACTCGTTTCATATCGGCCTATCAAATTTAGCATATTCAAACCACACTACTGGGAGGTGCAATTCCAGTCAGTTGCTTGAGAAAATGAAACTCTCGCCAAATAATCCCACATTTGCAGGGCGAGAATAACAAGACATAGAAAATACCAAGAAACCTGAGATGCATTTCCTGTGACTGTTAACTTCATAAACCATAAGTAAAGCACGAGTGACCTTGCAAAATCAGGAAAAATCTTGACAGACATGAAAAACAAAGTTTAAACTTTACACCAAAAATCGAACTAAATGGGATAAGAGAAACCCTAAAATGAAGTTGGAGAAGAAGGTTGCCAACCAAAATCACAATAGTTCCACATATCAACCACGCTACACAATTTGACCTCAAAGTCAGCCCAAAATCTGAGAAGGAAAAAAGATCATCCAGCATAGAATTAAAAAGAATTATGAAGGTATGAGTTACCATTGAAGCCATCAACGGCGGCATGGATAATATCCTTGGTAAGCAGCTCGTAAACACTGGCATTCGTACAAGTTTCGTCGAACACATGATCTACAAAAAAGAACACCACGAATTTACACAACACGAAAAACCCAAATGAATGAAAACCCAGAATCTAGGAAGAATTAGTCATCCGCACCGAAAGCGTAAGAGACACTGGAGATAGGAGTGTCGATGGACTTGTAAAGAGAGATTCGATTGTCTTCGACTTTCCAGTTGACACTTCCATTTTCCGGCGAATATTCCGGCGCCGGAGGTCTCTTCCTAACAGCGACACATATCTTCTCCATTTGATATATCTGAAGACGTCTATTTGGATCTGATAATTGACAAGTTCCGAGTTCAGAGAGGCGGGCTGCCAGTGTTGTTTGATTTGAATTGAAGCAGTCGCAAGAAATTTAGAATTTTCATACAATTACGATAATACCCTTACCCTAGGAAGGAAAATTATATATATGTTTCTTTTATTTTATTTTGTAAAATAAAGAAAGAGAGAAAAATATATGAAACTTGCAGAATCGAACGAGCTTGTCAATATTAGAGAGATCCAAATATCTAAAAGATATAATTAGGTTATTGGGTTTTTTAAAGATAGGGTCATATATTTATTAAAAAATTTATATTTTATCTTATACCTCGAATCAAACCATATTATAAAAACAAATCATTAAACAAACCTAACATATTTTTCAATATAAAAGTATTATTTAAAACTAAACCAAATTCTAGTATTTAAATTTGATTCTTCACGACATTAAATCAAGCTGCATTGAAATATATGTACTTGGATATATATATATATATAAAGTCATTTTCCTTGATTCTTATAGATTAAGTCATTTTCCTTCACATTAAGTCATTTTCCTTCACATTGTTTCTTTTTATTGGGTATACCGTATATATAAATATGTGTCTCTCTTTAGATTATCATGCATATATTCACGTATGTTCATGCTATATATATATCTATGAATACGGATCAAATATGTTTTTTCCATGCATGGAAAAGCTTTAATTGATATGGTGGAACATAGAAAATCAAGGTACGCAAAGATACGCAATGGCGTATCTATGTATCTCGTTATTGTTAATATAAGTACGTTGAAACATTAGACTCATATCTATAATATTGGACAATATCCAAAACGTCCAGTACCATATATATAAATTTAATATTTATATTTTAATCGATATAAGATAATTTATCACAATAATTATATAATATAATAAAATTACAACTTAATAATAATAATGTGAATAATATTTAACAAAATTAAGTTTAAATCTATAGTTTTTTCTCACATTTGTGAAGTGATTTTAAAAAATAAAATTATTATTTTAAGACACTCATACAAAAAATAATATAAATTATATATCAACAAAATCATAACTATCCCGCTGAAAAGAAAAAATTTTATATGTATCATAATACTTCACTCTTGGAAGATTGATCAAATCTATATATTAAAAGTTTGTAAATCTCTTGCTTCTCGGAACTCTTTACTTCTCGGAGCTTCTCGCTTCTCAACCTTCCACCTCAGGAACATGATTATTTTTCCCACTAAGCATTATTAACGAAAAGATTCATTCGAATACAGATTGTTCTTCTCCCTGCCGCTTCGTCTTCTTAGATCCTCTTCTCGCTTCGTTTTTTCTCAACGACACCGCTTCGTCTTCTTAATGAGTAAAACCTAGTTGTTGAAGTTGAAACGTTTGAGAAAGTTTTAAGGGTGGTGCTTCATAGTTTTGCATCTCTCCGTAGAAAGCTAAGCGGCTCTTCTATTAGATCAACCGAACTCTCCAAACATAACCTCAAGCGGCGCTCGGCGACGGTGGCGGTAGAGGAGGGGAGGAGAAAAGAGGAGATTTTACCAATGAAAGAGGCAGACTGAAGAAATGGTGGAGACACGGTGCATCTCATCGGCGAATCTGCTCGAATTTGCACGATTTGTTTCGCTTAAGAACATCAAGACTTCTGTGCAGAGAGGTCTATTTAAGTTTCGTTTGTTGAGATTGGCCGATTGTTTATTGGGTAATGCTTATGTTGATCATCTCCTTCATGTTTGTTTCGGTGGCATGGCCTTCTCCTACCTCGTTGCTCTTCCCAACCAGTGGTTGTTGCAAGTCTAGATTCCCCATTGCAGATCATCACTACCCGAGGAAACATGTACATCACAATTTCTCGACCTAAGAGACGTTCGATACTCGTTGATAGGTTTTGTGTGGGCAAATCTTCAAATTGGTTGTTGTTTCTGCACAATATTGAGTATTGTGCAGATAGACACATATCCAACGATCGAATATTAAAATGATGATTACCCAAGTGTAGATTATTTGAATCAAACTCACGGGGTTATTTGAGGGAATAGATATAAGAATCCGTATCGGATGATGAATGGATGAAATCACTTGAACAACTATAGATGAGGTCGCTTTTGGATTCTGTGGGTCTGATGAGTTTGAAACTCTATTGTTTTGCAGGTGCAAGGTGATGATTCAAGCTGTTGATGACCCCAAGAAGAACGACACCAAGAAATCTTGGAGAAGGACCAAAAAAACAATCTCTGAAGTTGTCTTTGCCATATGGAAAAAAGAAGGGATCTTAGGGTTCTTCCAGGGATTTCAAGCTCAGATTCTAAAGACAGTTTTAAGCTCTTCCCTGCTACTTATGATCAAGGAGAAAATCACTGCAACACATGGATTCTGATTCTTGATGGGTAGGCCTCAAATCGCTTATGTTCTTTGTTGTTTGTTCTATGAAATTTCATTTGATGCGATTTTCTGTAAACATGTATGAATATGGAGAGTCCATGGTAAGACTACCCATTCTAGGTTCACCAAGGCTACCCATGAGAAATTAAATCAAAGGAAAACTAAACAAGCCACCATAACTCTCTCCACCAAACAAGACTTCAGACAATGCTAAACCTAGAACAACCGAGGATACTTGTTTCTTTTCCGAACTTCTTTCTTTCTTTATTCCTTTTTTTCTTTTTCTTTCTCTTTTTTTCTTTCTTTTCATTTTCTTTTTATGACTTCTTTTTCTTTTCCTTTTTTTTTTCTTTGCATACACATTAGGCTTCTAGGACGTCGGATTTGAAGGGATCCAACCTCTACTTAGACCCAAACTACCGATGACGGTATACTCATGCATCTCGTTAAGAGTGCAGCGGAGTAGGCGGCATTTTATTTGTGTCATGCCCTTAGAACGTAGAAAGATGATCGTTAACCCACCACTTAGACCCGAGCCATCGAAAGAGTACAAGGTCGATGCACTCATATCGATTTTAGATCATGTGTTTTAGGCATTATTTCTATCGATAGCAGAGTGTTAATCTACAAATAAGCTCGATCTCATACGATATAGTAATCCTCATAGAAAAGTGAAGTAAAGCATCGTCTACACGAAGTATGGCCATCTGGATAGAGAGAATTAACGATAAACTAGCCTAGCAACCTCGTATAAACCCCCCACAAGCAACACTAGGATTCCCAAAGAACTACAACCTATTGTTTTTCAGCCGACTAATAAGCTCTAACTCTTAGGGAAAGCCTAGCTCAAACATGCAAAATCTCACGGAAAAGACCAACTTCTTAAGCATCCTAGGATCAAGGTTCATCTCAAAACGTGGCACCGGACAAGCGCCTGGGACGACTCTAACTCAAGAAAGAAGAACAAACTAAAAACTACGAAGTCAAAGAGAAAATAAAAGAAAATGAAACGAAATCACCTGACAAACGTGAGCTGCTCCCCCAGACTTGAATTGAACGGTGTCCTCGACGTGAAACTCCGATGGAGGGTAAAGGAAGTGAAGCACGTTTGTGGTGGTATTTTTTTGTTTTTTTTTAAAACGAAAACGAATAGCCGAGTCTCAAACTAAAAACTAAGAAAAATAAAAGCAAACAACTGGGTTGGCTCCCAGAAAACGCTTATTTAACGTCTTTAAGCTTTGACGGGAAACGGAGTTTCCGCATCTATATCATAAACATCTTTAAAATCGTGCAAGAAATACATATAAAAACGAGATGATCAAGTTCATTGATCACGCTTACAAAATTTTCGGCTTTACCTATGAGCTAAAACTTTCAATAGTATGATATTTACAACATCTTGTATATTGTGGCTACTCCATTTCGTAGAATTAACTCTATGTGGCCCATTATTTGCTTGTTGTTCTAAAATTTAGAGGCCGTAGAAGTACCTAGAGATTTGGAAACATGGGATAGAGCCAAAAACACTCTTAAAGAAGCGCTAGATGCCTCTGGAAAGTCATGGCAGGTATTGTAATCTTCTGTTTAAACACACTATGATTTGGTTTTATAATATGTCATAGATTCTTCAGTTCTTCTAACAGAATTCCTTGGATATGAATAAGATTCATTAAAATATAAATGTTATATTGAATATATTTTCATAAATCAATGATTACTGTAGTTAAATGAAGGAGATGGAGCATTTTTACGGACCGAAGATAGACATTACTGTATCTGACGCAATGAATAGGAAATTCTAGTGTGTTACTCTTCAGGTTATACTCTTCAAAGCATCTTTCTTGATGTAAATCTAATTGGAAAACATGAATTCATCTTTTTTCTGTTGATTCGCAGCTCAACTTGACTTCAAACTTCCCGACCACTTCAAACTCGAATACTTGGCTGAGGATGACACTAAGAGGGAAAGACCTGCTATGATACACAGAGGTGTGTTAGGATCTATGGAGCGTATGTTTGCCAAATTCTTGGAACACTACAAAGGAAAATGGACATTCTGGCTTAGTCCACGTCAAGGAATTGTTTGTCTAGTGCCTGAAAAATCTTCGCCATATGCATTAAAGGTTTTACTTACATGCCTGGCACTGCCATTGTTACCGTCTACTTCTCATGCTTACTCTTTTTCTTTTGTCCGATACAATAGGTGAAGGAACACATCCATGATGTTGGGTACTATGTTGATGTTGATCTACCAGATAGGAAGATCTAGAAAAAAGTAAAATCTTGTCATCCAACTTTGATATTTATTCTTTGCTTCTGAATTTATGAATCAAAATGTACATTTT
The DNA here is from genome assembly GCA_036759665.1 of Gynandropsis gynandra. Lineage (NCBI taxonomy): Eukaryota > Viridiplantae > Streptophyta > Magnoliopsida > Brassicales > Cleomaceae > Gynandropsis > Gynandropsis gynandra. Next base: position 46,369,016 of record CM071865.1, on the reverse strand, counting down.
TTTTTGTATCGTTTTCGAATGAGATTGGATTTGCGATTTGAGGTTCCAGAAGCTCAATTGGCACGGTACAATTACATACTGGTCGTGGGTGAAAATGAAGCTAAAACCGGACAGGTAAAATCTTCATCATTGTCCAAAATGGTATCAATATTATTTAACAAAGGATCAAACTGTACAAGCTTACCACAATTTTTCCACTCCAAGCTCAGAAAGTACAAGAAGTGCTACAAAACTTGCGGAAAATGGTGAGATCTCCATTGAGATTTGTAGCATTGGTAAGCAAAGTTGTAGTTGTGAGTTACATTCTACCCTCAACTAGCCTCTTTTCACAACTGTTTAAGTGTGCAGCCTGAATATGAACATTATATAAAATAAGGCACCTTTGTTTAGCTAAGATTATGGATTAATTTCATATTTTAATTTGTTGTAAACCCCCCTTATGCTTTAAAACATGTTTTTCCACAAGAATTTGGTGTGATTATGTTCATTTTCTTTTGCTTTCTATTGTATATAAACCCTCAAGTTGTTCATGTTGTGATGGTAATACACAGGTACAATAATTCGGTTTGCTCGATTGGATGCTCTGAGACTTGTGAACCCAAAATCACCAAATTAACCCGGTCATATATACATATGTATATATAAGTATATATGTATAAGTGGATTTTGTAGACAGAGGTTGTTGTGATGGTTAGTGAGAACTTTCTGTTGGACTATGGGACTAGTTATGGATTGTATTGTGTGAGCACGTTTTTAGAATTTCTATATCTAACCAAATATCTCATTTATATACATTATAAAAATTAACTAATCTGTAACTTTCCACGCATCGTGCAAATTGCAACTAGTATCATGTAATGACTTTAACTAGAAGAATGCTCAACTATTGAGATTGGTGATTGCATATTAAATCCCGGTACATCTTGAGAAGTTTGATTTTGAGGTAAACCGATTCAGTTTCCAACCGGTTATTCTCCCTCGATAATGCATTTCCATTGCTTACAACCATGTCTAACTGGTTCTTGAGCTCTCGGTTCTCGGAACTCAGCCGGTTCACTTCCTTGGTTAGGTTCTCGAATCGCCTCTTCTTTCTCCATCTCGATCTCTTAGCCGATTCTCTGTTTGATATCATTCGTTTTCTCTTCCTCTCTTCGATATTTCGATTTACCTCTTTGGAACCAAAATGTGAACTCACTGTTTCTTCTGATCGGAGAAAAGCCATGAATTCTTCAATTTCATCACCTTTTATATCAGTATCAATCGAGAGATTGTGAACCGGTTCCTGGATTGGAAACATTGGCTACCGTGCTGAAAAACACCCGGTCAGTGCTTAACCGGTTCTTCCAATTATTGCGAAGTTAACCGGATTGTGAAAGGAGGAGAGAGCAACGGGAGCCTATTTATAGGGCGAGAGAAGAAGGTGATGAGATGGGACCCACAAAGGGTGCTATCGTCCAAACAAAAAGCTAAAATCTATATAGATATTTGTAATGCTTGTCCATTAGTAACTTGGATAAGAGGACTATGTTTCCGTAAATTTATTGTAACTTTTTTGTCTTTTTAATTTCATTAGCGGTTTTAAACTTTCTTTGCACCACATTGATATATATGAACTAAGTTCAGGAGGTTACTATCAACTTTTACATTGAGATTAATTGTTGAATTTGTTTAGAAGAAACAACCATATATGTTTAGATCGAAAGTTTAAATCGTATTATAAATTTATCAATATCAATAGAATGAACATAAAATCATATCATAACAATTTTGTGATTGCTTTTGATTCCAAACAAATATTCTTATGATAGTTTACCCTAATACATTGCCATATAATCTAGTGCATTAGTTTTTTCTAGCTATACTTGCTTTATTAATTTATAATATATATATATATATTCATCAATTCAATGGAAAAAGCATATGTGTTTCAAAAATTACAATAATATTAAATCATCTTGATTCAAATGTTATAAAATCTTATTCAGAGGTTGTTGAAAGGTGTTACAAAGACTATATAAAATAGAGTCTCTAATCTTTTGAAGAGTCTTTCTAGCTTTGTGATGTATACATGTTCTTATGTGTATGGTTCTTGATTGTTTTTGTTCTTTCAGTAAATTTAAAAGATTTTACTAGCCTGATGTATATTTTCTCAAAATAAAGAATTAGGAACATGTAAAATGTGTTACATCTTCGAATCTTTTTATCTTAAGTTTTATGATATTGTCATTCTGGTAACAAATTCATCATATTCAAACTAGTATTATCGAACAACAAAGCTTAAAGTTTCAAATCGAAGGTTTTCATCCTCTACAAATATGAAATCTATTACATTGAATGACTGATCTGTGTGATATTTTTTAATAATATGATTTTGTTTTTTATGAAATAAAATTGTTATGTTATCTCATTATAAGTTTTTATGCCAAGGTGATGTAAGGAAAGGAAGTCCCTTTCACACAATGCTTAGCACTGGCCCTAGACCGTAAACACTACAAGAAAATCAGGTTTTAGGGACCGACAAATCGGTTCCCAATCCGTCCCTAAACCAGTTTAGAGACGGATTAGAGACGACCAGTGGTAGTATCCAATCGTGCGACTCCAAATTATTTCCGTCCCCAATCCGTTCCTAATAAGGGACGGAAATTTCAGTCCCCAATCTGTCCCTAATTAGGGACCGAAAAAGTAGTCCCCAATCAGTCCCTGGATTAGGGACGGTTGGTTTCGGTATCTAAAATTTGGAGACGGAACTTATACGCCCGTCTCCAAATTTGGAAACGACTAGTTCCCGTCTCCAAATTTGGGAACGGTTGGTTGCCGTCTCCAAATTTGGAGACGGCTAAGTGCCGTTTCCAAATTTGGAGACAGCAACCAGCCGTTTCCAAATTTGGAGACGACATCCATCCGTTTCCAAATTTGGAAACAGCACCGATCCGTTTCCAATTTTTTTTAAAATAAAAAAATAAAATTTTTAAATTTAATCGATTACATTAAAAGATAAATAATAGTATACATTACATTCCGATTACATATTTTTAAAAGTTCGACTACATTACATTCCGATTACATATTTTTAAAAGTTCGATTACATTACATTCAGATTACATATAATCCTAAACCGTCGATTACTCCTCGTCGGAATCACTGCTCTGAATTGCATCCCAATCGATGTTAGGCATTTGCGCTTTCATCATGCGCAGAAGCTTATCCATACGCCTATCTGATCGTTCAACATGCTTTTTTGATAGTTCAACCTCCTTTCTTAATAGTTTAGCCTCCTTTAGTGCTTGTTCTACGCGCCTGTCGGATTCTTGGAACCTTTCGTCCAATTGATGTCGTAGCTCGTAATCCACTTTTTCTTTACCTGTGGATGAAGTTGAATGCTTTGAGGACATTGCTCCAAGTCCGAAAATACGCCCTTTGTATGGCGTAACTTGCTGTAAAACAAATACCGAGAATTAATAACATTTCTAAATAATGAAATTAGATCATAGTAGAATGAATTATTACCCTCGAGATACAACTCGTTGTACTCTTCCTGACTAAGAGTAGTTTGTGAGCCGTCTTCTCTCGGGGGAATTTGCGATACTCGCTCCGCTGCCATGTTTTCAATTTCATCGTGAATGCTTTTCGCCTTAGGATCCACCCACGAACCATCTGACTTCTTAACGTGCATACGTTCCAACAATTCTATATACGATGGTTCGTATCTCTTCTCTTTCGCGTGAAAAAAAAAGACATAGTTTAATAAAATTTTAATTTTATATAAATGCATAAAGTTGAATAAAACTTAACAGATCTTCGTATACTTCTGCAAAAGAACGAGATCCTGCCGTGTGCACGCTCATCCCGTATCCCGCTCTATCAGAACGTCGGGATTTACTTGCTCGCTCGCTCTTTGCCTTAAATTCTGGGGAATCCCAATGTGCGCACATCTGATCCCAAATATCTTCCGACATCCATTTGGGTTTTTCTTTTATTTGTGCGTGCAATTTACCTACGATAGACTTCAGACGCTTTGCCGCATTTCTTTCAAATTCGGACTTTACTAGTCCGGTAATGGCGGGGTTCCAATAAAATTTTTGCTGCCATAATAATAAGCTTATTATAATTAAATTGAATTTAAATTACTTGATAAAATTAAAAAAATGTTTAAAACATACCACAAATGATTTCCACCATCGTTGCTTAATCTTTGGATCGGTATGTGTCCAATTGTAACTGAACCAATCATAATCAGCTTTTATCATAGCTGTTATTTGACGATTAAGTTGCTCATAGCCAAACCTACAAATCACAATGACAGATAAATTGACATTTAGTTAATTATTTATAGTTGAGATTTGAAATTGAGTATACGCACCATAGTGCGCTGGTTTTTCGATCAGGGTCTATAAGAGGAAGCTTCCGTCGCTTGTTTGTCCATCAATTCAGAAAAACATATCGGAAGAAGTCTTTGCATGAATACATGACAATCGTGACTTTTCATCCCTAATAACTTTCCTCCTTGAATGTCAACGCACCTTCCAATGTTAGACGCATAGCCATCGGGGAATTTCACATCTTCTTTCAACCACTTCAACAATTTATATTTCGTTTCATTTGACAATCTGAATATCGGGACTGGCGCTTTACCGTCATCACCTATATGTAACTCCCTTCGTGAGCAATATTCTTCTAGATCTTTGCGTGATTTAATATTGTCTTTTGTCTTCCTCGTGACATTCAGTACTGTATTGATGATGTTATCAAAAAAATTCTTCTCTATGTGCATCACATCAAGATTGTGGCGAAGTTTCAGATTTTTCCAATACGGCAAATCCCAAAATATGCTCTTCTTGTACCAGTTATGAGTAATTCCATAACCACCAATTCTCGGATGATTGTTCCCTCCGCAATCTATACTCCTCGGAATACCCAAAGCAAGAAGTCGTTCATACAAAATCTCTTCGCCGGTTAAAACTGGAGGAGGAGATTTCCGCACAACTACATTCCTTTTAAAATTTCTCTTGTTGCGCCGTAATGCATCATCAACAGGAAGAAAACGACGATGACAATCAAACCAACTCGTCTTTCTTCCATGTTTCAACTGAAAAGCATCTGTTTCTTCCATGCAATATGGACAAGCCAATCGACCATGCGTTGTCCATCCAGATAACATACTATAAGTTGGAAAATCACTTATTGTCCACATGAGAGCACCTCGTAACATAAAATTTTGTTTCCTCGAGACATCGTACGCTTGAACTCCATTCCATATTTCTTTTAATTCTTCAATAAGTGGTTGAAGAAATATATCCAAACTTCTTTTCGGATGATTAGGCACGGGAATCATTATTATTAAAAACAAAAATTCCCGTTTCATGTACATATCCGGTGGTAAGTTGTAAGGTGTCACTATAACTGGCCACAATGAATAATTCTTTCCAGACATCCCAAATGGATTAAAACCATCGGTACAAAGGCCTAAATAGACATTTCGACTCTCAGCCGCAAAATCAGGGTATACCTTGTTAAAGTGTTTCCACGCCTCACCATCTGAGGGATGACACATCTCTCCTTCCTGACTTGAATGCTCAGCATGCCATCTCATGTCGCTTGCGGTCTCCACAGATTGATACAATCTTTTTAATCTGTCTGTAATTGGTAAGTACCACATACGACGATATGGAACCGATTTTCCATTCTTTGTTAAATAAAACCGATCTTTTCCACAAAATAGACAATTACTCATCTCCGATGTCTCTCTCCAAAAAATCATGCAATTGTCTTGACAAACATCAATCTTTTGATATGGCAATAAACCCAAAGATCGCATCATCTTCTTTGTCTCATAATAGGAGTCTACTGCATTATTATCTTCTGGCAAATAATCTCTTACTAATTGCAATATCGAATCCATGCAATTCTCAGACAAATTATTTTCAGTCTTCAAATTCATCAAACGTGCAGACAGAGATAACTGTGATAAACCACTCCTACAACCATCATAAAGTGGATTCCTAGCACTTTCTAGCATTTCAAAAAAACTTTTTGCTTCTTCATTCGGATCTTCTTCAATATTTTCGTTTCTTTCACGGAATACATTTTGCACCATTTCCACATAGGGGTTCATTTCTACATCTTGAGAAGACTCAAATTCATCATGATGTATAGTGCCCCTAAAGTTTTCCACAACATTACTAGATCGTGGTGCAAATTTTTCTCCATGACATAACCACATGAAATAATTCGGGGTAAATCCTCTTAAATAAAGATGCTTCCAAACAGTTCTCTCATTAACAAATTTTTCATTCTTGCATTTCACACATGGACAAACCAACGTACCCGTTTCTTTGTAAACTTGTTGATTCGTCGCCATTGTCATAAACTGTGTGACGCCTTCTATAAACTCTTTCGATACGCTTTGAGATTCTGGATCAATTCTTCTAGAGCACAGATTTTTTACCTTCACAAAGAATTGCGAGATGGATGACTCCCCTTGTTTGGCGTTCGCCAGCTCCGTCTCCAAGAATTGTAACCGAGCCTCATTCTTCTTGTTGAACAACTGGTCCAATGTTCTCCATATCTCACTAGCGGTGTTGCACTCTGAGATATGCTCGAACATTTGTGATGATATTGATTTCTTCAGAGCAAACTTCGCCCTAGCGTCATTCCGCCTCCATTCTTTTCTTTCTTCGGCACTTGCAGCATCCTCCGTTGGAGCAGCGATATTGTTACCTCCAACAATCTCCCATAAGTCCTCACTTTCTAAGTACGACTCCATGCAAGATTTCCAACTCCGGTAATTTGACTGAGTTAGGATTTCTACACCCAATCCAACAACACGACCGGAAGACTCCATACTTAGAGTGACCCGAGCCCTTAACCTACGATCTCGACGAGTATCAGATCAAAGAGGCTCTGATACCATGTAAGGAAAGGAAGACCCTTTCACACAATGCTTAGCACTGGCCCTAGACCGTAAACCCGAAGAAAAACTCGAGAGAACCGAAGAAGAACTCGAAAGAAAACTTGAACTCTAAGTAGGAAAGAAGAAGAACACTTAGAAGAGGACTTATACTTAGAAGACTCTTTATTTCTAAATTTTTGCTTTCTACATACAAGTGAGGGGGAAGGGGTATTTATAACCCCATGGTTACAACTATTCACCAAAATATCTAAAATAAAATATTACAATTCTAGAGAAATCTAACAAAATATCATGATTTTTATTCTAAGTATCTAGATTTTTCTATATAAAAATCTAGATATTAAAAGTTTCTAGAAATTGGATCACAAAATTAAATTTGGGTTTGGTCCAAAATATAATTTATTGGATCATAACCCAAAACTTAATTTTTGACCCAATATTCAATTTAATCCAAAACTTAATTTTAACTTAAAAAAACAAGTTTAATTCAACACTCCCCTTTAAACTTGTTTTTTAGAAACCATACCGAACGTTGACCGAAGAGCTTCAAATTGGCCTTTGGGAAGTGACTTGGTGAAGATGTCGGCAATGTTTTCTTCACTTCGAACCTCCAGCGCCTCGATCGTCCCATCGAGCATCTTCTCCTGGATGAAATGATGCTCGATCTCAATGTGCTTGGTCCTTGCATGAAACACTGGGTTATTTGCTAGTTTGATAGCACTTTGATTATCTCCAAATAGAGGAACCGATTGGTTGATCATCTTGTTCAGATCTTCGAGGAGTCTTCGAAGCCATACGCATTCTTGAACAGCAAGTGCAGATGCCTTGTATTCCGCTTCGGTTGTCGATAATGACACTGAACCCTGCTTCTTGTTACACCAAGAAATGCTTGTGTCGCAACAGAGAAAAACATAACCTGAAGTAGATCTTCTGTCATCCAAATCTCCACCAAAGTCAGCATCCGTAAAACCAAAGAGAGTAAAGCTTGAACTACTCTTGTAAAATAGACCCATATCAAGAGTAGTATTAATATACTTCAAAATCTTGCTGCACCAAGAAATGCTTGTGTTGCCACAGAGAAAAACATAACCTGAAGTAGATCTTCTGTCATCCAAATCTCCACCAAAGTCAGCATCCGTAAAACCAAAGAGAGTAAAGCTTGAACTACTCTTGTAAAATAGACCCATATCAAGAGTAGTACTAATATACTTCAAAATCTTCTTTGCAGCCTCCAAGTGAGGCTTCCTTGGTTCTTGCATGAACCGACTAACGAGACCAACTGAGAATGCAATATCAGGCCTTGTAATAGTCAAGCATAGCAGACTCCCAACAAGAGCACGATAAGGCCTAGGATCAGGCAACAACGAGCCTTCATCACGTTTGAGCTTTATATTGACATCAAGCGGAGTTGAACGGGTAATTCCTTCCTTGACTCCGAATCTTTCAACGATTCTTTTGGCATAACTTTGTTGTCCAATAAAGATTCCATTCTTCATCTTCTGGACTTCTAACCCAAGAAAGGTGTTCAACTCTCCAAGTCTCTTCCTCTCAAATCTTACTGACATATCCTCTTGAAGACGAGTAATCTCCGTGTCATCATTGCCTGTGATTATCATATCATCCACGTATAGGAGAACAATAACATGGATACCCTTATGCTTTTTCACAAATAAACTTGGGTCAGAATCCGAAGCCACATATCCGCAAAATAGCAAGTACTGAGCGATTTTTCCATACCATGCTCGAGGTGCTTGCTTAAGCCCATAAAGAGCTTTCTTGAGCTTGCAAACATATTCAGGATGTTTTTGTGATATGAAACCCGGCGGTTGCTCCATGTAGATGATCTTATCCAATTCTCCATATAAGAATGCATTCTTGACATCAAGTTGCCATAATTTCCAATTAAAGCTTGCAGCTAAGGATAAGATCGCACGTACCGTAGTCATTTTTGCCACCGGACTAAACGTCTCTTCATAATCTTCTCCATATTTTTGAGAAAATCCTCGAGCCACCAGCCTTGCCTTGTACCTCTCAATGCTTCCATCAGCTTTTCTTTTGATCTTATAGACCCATTTGCAAGACACAGGCTGAACATCATCTGGCTTTGGAACTAAATCCCAAGTTTCATTCTTCTTGAGTGCATCCATCTCCTCCTTCATTGCATTCTCCCACTCAATTTTGCCTTTTGCTTCATCATATGAAGATGGCTCATCCTCATCAAGTGGAGCTGCAAAGAAACATGAGTAAGTAGTAACAAAGTCATCATCTCTGTACCTGGCCGGCTTCACAATGGTCCTTCTAGTTCGCTGGCTAGCTAGAGATCCTTGACTTTGTTGTTCTTCAGCTTGATTTTGGCTCCCCCTCTCTTCATGCACCTCATGTGAAGAGCTATCGTCACCATGTTGTGATGGTGAACTAATTGTCTTGGCACTTGAGTCTTGTTGCTCGAGAATAACTCGACCTGGGCCGTAATAGGAAGAGATTTCATCAAAGACAACATCTCGTGAGACAATGCACCTGTTTGTATTTGGATCCATGCACCTCCATCCTTTTCTTTGTTCATCATAGCAAAAAAAATATGCATTTCCTGGCTTTAGCCTCAAGCTTACTCCTTTGGGGCTCAGGCACGTGAACATAACAGATAGATCCAAATATCCTTAGGTGTTTCCCCGTTGGCTTCTTCTCGTGTATCATCTCATATGGTGACTTCATATTATTCGGGCTAAGTGGCATCCGGTTGATAACATATGATGCACACTTCATGCCTTCTGCCCATAACTCCTTTGGCAGATTTTTATCATGCAGCCAACTCCTACATGTCTTAGTGAGATGTCGAATTTTCCGCTCTGCCACTCCATTCTGTTGAGGAGTGTGTGCACAGGTCATCTCTCTTTTTATGCCTTGTTGTCTGCAGAATGAGTGAAACTCCTCCGATACATATTCACCTCCGTTATCCGTCCTTAGAGAATTTATCTTATGCCCCAACTCTCCTTCCACGGTAACCTTGAACTCTTGAAATTTGGAGAAAACTTCTGACTTCTCCATTATAAAATACAGCCAAGTGTACCGTGAGAAGTCATCAATGAATATCAGCATATATCGATAGCCAGAGTATGAGGCTGTTCTTGTTGGACCCATCAAGTCACTATGAATCTTCTCTAGAGGAGCACTGCACCGTGAAGTGGAGGAGTCAAATGGTAGCCTATGTGACTTACCATATTGACAACCTTCACAAACTTTTCCTTCATCAAAGAGCTCTTCAACTTGGGGAGACCAAATACCAAATCTTTTTGCACCATAACCTTGAGCTTGGTCATGTTAATATGACCAAGACGTGCATGCCAAATTGATGCACTATCATTACAGCTCATTTTATCCACATATGAGCTTGAAGCCGATAAAACGTATAGGTTCTTAACTCGTGCACCGGTATGAACTATATCAGCTTCTAAGGTTTTTATATTCCTTAGAAATTTCACATCTCTTGGGCCAAATAAAACATAGTTACCTGAATCAACTGCATTCACCACGGAGAGAAGATTTTTCTTTACTCCAGGAACATGGTAAACATTCTTCAGTGTGATTGGACCTCCTTCTGTTCCATTTATGACGACGGTACCTTCCTTCTCTACGTGGTGAACCGAGTTGTCGGCCGTGATGATAGGTTCATTTCCCTCATGGTGGCGGGTGCTGGAAAATATCTTCTCAACTCCCGTGATGTGGTGACTACAACCCGAATCTATAATCCACTCAGAGAATGAAGCATGTGATGTAGACATACCTTTTACAGTGGTCTCCGCCGTGAAGCATTTTGCCCGCTCATCTTCTTCAGTAATGTCTTTTGATTCTGCCATATTTGTTTGCTTAAGTTTGACTCTACAATCTCGCTTGATATTTCCACACCGGTAGCACTTCACGCGATTTTTGTTATGCCTTGGAGAAACTCCACGATCTTCATATTTCTTTGCATCGGTCTTCTCCTTGGCTCCCCCTTGGAAACTACATTGTTTTCGTGCCACAAAGGCACTTCCGGAGTCACCACTTACTTTAACACCAGCCATTTGCATAGCCAAGGATTCTTGTGAAGATAAAAGATTTTCAAGCTCTTCGATTGAAGGTTGTTGAGCCCATCCTTGAATGGATGTTAAGAATGGTGTATATTCAGGTCGTAGACCTCGAACAATACACCGCCTCATACGTGCTTCTGAAATTTTCTCATCAGGATTCAAACGATTAATTTCAGAGCACAGATTTTTTACCTTCACAAAGAACTGCGATATGGATGACTCCCCTTGTTTGGCGTTCGCCAGCTCCGTCTCCAAGAATTGTAACCGAGCCTCATTCTTCTTGTTGAACAACTGGTCCAATGTTCTCCATATCTCACTAGCGGTGTTGCACTCTGAGATATGCTCGAACATTTGTGATGATATTGATTTCTTCAGAGCAAACTTCGCCTTAGCGTCATTCCGCCTCCATTCTTTTCTTTCTCCGGCACTTGCAGCATCCTCCATTGGAGCAACGGTATTGTTACCTCCAACAATCTCCCATAAGTCCTCACTTTCTAAGTACGAAATTTCCAACTCCGGTAATTGGACTGAGTTAGGATTTCTACACCCAATCCAACAACACGACCGGAAGACTCCATACTTAGAGTGACCCGAGCTCTTAACCTACGATCTCGACGAGTATCAGATCAAAGAGGCTCTGATACCATGTAAAGAAAGGAAGACCCTTTCACACAGTGCTTAGCACTGGCCCTAGACCGTAAACCCGAAGAAAAACTCGAGAGAACCGAAGAAGAATTCGAAAGAAAACTTGAACTCTAAGTAGGAAAGAAGAAGAACACTTAGAAGAGAACTTATACTTAGAAGACTCTTTATTTCTTAATTTTTGCTTTCTACATATAAGTGAGGGGGGAGGGGTATTTATAACCCCATGGTTACAACTATTCACCAAAATATCTAAAATAAAATATTACAATTCTAGAGAAATCTAACAAAATATCATTATTTTTATTCTAAGTATCTATATTTTTCTATATAAAAATCTAGATATTAAAAGTTTCTAGAAATTGGATCACAAAATTAAATTTGGGTTTGGTCCAAAATATAATTTATTGGATCATAACCCAAAAATTAATTTTTGACCCAATATTCAATTTAATCCAAAACTTAATTTTAACTTAAAAAAACAAGTTTAATTCAACAGGTGAGTTATGTAAAAATAAATTAACGAAACAATTATGTAAATATAATTGATGTTTTGGTATATCTCGAAACAAAAATGGTGATAAATCCTTTATAAAGCATGGAATCGATAAAAAAAAGGTATATTTTTCACAATTATGACATTTCTTTGTCCGTTACTATGTATCAAAATAAAAAATCTAAAAATTCTAATGTTATAAAACATGATGCGTCGCGGAGAAGAAGATTAGATTTAGCTTAACGATGAAGAATGTAATAAAAGCTTGCTAAATAGAAAAACTATTTTCATATGTCCCACTCTCACCCCAAACCCAATGGTTAATATTATTTTTTCTTTTATTCATTGGATAAGAAAAAAATTAATAAAGAGGAAGTGGATGTTTTTGGATTTTTTTTTCAACTTTTTTTTTTGTCGGAAATAAATACATAGATGTGAGAAAACAGCTGTATTGTCTTTTAGTCCACAAATTAGATGCAAGCATTAAGTAAATGGATAATAAAAAAAATTACTTTTTTATATCTTCTTCTGTATTTGATGCTTTTGCAACAAATGAAAACAATTTAAATTAAAAGAAGAGGCAATAATCTTCGAGCTTCTATGTTTGAGAAGAGAATATTCTCTTTCCTAGTTGAAAAATGGTATTTTTAGAATTATTTTTCAACGAAATGTGAAATAATGATCTTATAAAAATATTTATGGTTTAAAAGTTAGGTTTGGATAAATTTAAATCGGATTCTTGGTTAGCTAATTTGACAAAATTGGATTTAATTCACTAAACGGTTTGGTTAAATAATTTCATCCGAGGTGCATCGAAAAATATGTTTTCAATTGTCAAGTCACTTAACTTTAACCTGTTAAATCTATTATTTGGCATTGTAATAGAATACTAATTATACTAACATTTTTTAACTAATTGCATCTGAGTGAATAGATAAATTTGTTTATTTTTGTTGCAAAATCAGCATGGTTAACCCATTATGTTTACCATTATAATAGTGATGTAATAGCATATATAGCATTTATTTAGTTAGCTAATTTCATCTAATTTAGTTTGATAAACACTTTTTCTATTGTCAACTCACAAATTTAACACCGTTAAATTTACAATAAACCGTTGTTTTCCTCGAGAATACATATATTTCATTTATGCGATTTGGACATATTTATTAATGCTAGAACTGACGTTATATGCGAATCTCTCTCTGCATGGGAATTCCATGCACTGCAACGGCTGGATCAGTACATGGTAATAACAATAATAATGTAGGTGTCAGTCTTTTTCCTAAAGTCGGGTTTGTGGTTGAGATTTTGAAACTAGACAAAAAAAAAACGAAATTGGTGTCCTTAAATTCAAGCGATATGATGATCGGAGTACATGGAGCTGTAATGACACATTTCCTCCTTTTAAACCCGAAACTGCATTCACTCAGATAATCCCCACAGAAATTGATTTAGGGTATGATTCATAAAATCGTTGTGTTTGTGTTAACGATTGGTGGGTTTTTGTTAATGATTGGTGGTATTTTGTTTCATTTTGTTCGACTAGTGTAATGTTGTGTTTTGTAACGATTGCGAGTTATTGGAGTTTAAAGCTAATAGTTAGAAATTGTTACGATTACAATTTGAAAAAATTCCAAAAAAAACATCTATTTATTAGTAAAATGACTTATATATTTTGTTAATACTTTTAATAATAAGTTTCAAATATTTTTTAAGAAAATTAACAAGTTTAATAAACTTTAAAAAAAATTAAAATGCTTACAAATATTTCCATATACACATACATACATATATATATATATTTAAATAGGTATCTAACAAAGAAAATGGATAATTGAAATAACATTATAAAAACAATAATCAAATATCACATACAAATCATAATAACATATTAACTAAATAGATTAATATAAATATAATCAAAATTCACATATATAAACCATGAAAACATAGTACCTAAATAAAGTTTCAAGTATTTTTATAAATTTTAAATTGTTATTGATTACTAATTATAATTTTCAAATAGTTTTTAAAACTTAAATTGATATATTTTACAAATTTTTAAACTAATAAATAATACACATATATATACATGCATAAACATAAATACATATTACTACAAAAAATACACATTAATATCAACCAAAGGTACAACAGATCTATTCATTAAAAAAAATACCAACGGATTCCAATGGTTAAAATATCCGCTAGAATCCGTTGAAACTTTCAACGAAATATCAATAGATAAGTTTCATTGAGGCGTTCGTTAAACAATGCGACCTAATTTTCAACGGATTCACAACGGATTTTTCTCGCTCACATTTAACAACAAAGTGTAAAATGGATATTTGGTGTCGTACCCTTTCGATGGTATACCATTGAACGAATGACCATTGATATATTAAAATTTTCGATACAACCGTGGAAAATTTTGACTGTTAGAGATCAATGATCATTCATTGATAATTTCACTGAAAAAACCGTTGGAAATAACAATATTAATACAAAAATCTCAATTTATATCTAGCATTACCAGTTCAACTAGAAACATACTTAAAAAAATAACATCCTCTTCAAATGGAAATATATGTTGTTCAAAATATCTGGTGATTTAGAAGGTTACATAAGAAATCTTACACGACTAATTCATGAATTTTGCGTCGATGCAATCTTTGTGTAAGGAATGTAAGACAATGGAGAATAATCAAGTTTGATTCTTGCACGATGAAGATAGTCACGTTAGAGGTGTGATTCTGCAAGAATCACAAAAATGGAAGGAAATGACGAGGATTTTATATAAACAATGACAAGCAATGCATATGCCAAAATGGTGTAAGATGCTTTTCTTAGAGTTGTTAAGCAAACACATGAAAAGATGTCAAACGATGAGGCACTATAGGTTTTAAATCTATTAGATATAATGAAACAACCTACATATGAAAGTTGTCGTGAATGTCAATATTGTTTATCTTTATCATTGAGATTGTTGAATATAAAAACATATTACAATGTGTCGAAAAATTGCATGGATTCATTTTGTCAAACAATACATGAATATTTGTCGAAAAATATCCAAGCTCCAAAAACCTATTATGAAACAAAAAAATGTCTTAAAGGATCTGTATATACCATATCAAAATATTGATGTTTGTAGAAATAGTTGCATGTTGTTTTGGACAGGAGAAAAAACTTTTTGGAATATAAATTTTATGGTGCAAGCATATTTCATTCGAAAAACCATATTCATGGAAATATGTGTACAATAAGATGAAAAGATTGTAGGGTCGAAAAAAATTCGTTACATCAATGAGAATGCATGCAAAACACTCGACGTGTGAAGAGATAATGCAACATCCATCATATGGTAAGCCTGGAAGGATTTAATCGAGATATTTTCTTAGTTTGCATATGAAACCATAATTGTTTATATTTGTCTATGCATTGATTGTTTTAGTCCATATGGACAAGCCATCAGCCAATATACTCTATGATTTGTGATTTTTTTCGTATAATTTGCCTCACCAGATGTGTTTGGAAAGCTTAGTTATGTTTCTAACATTGTTGATTCCATGATCAGAACATCCTAAGTTTCAATTTCTTCTTGAAGTCGTTGATTCACGAATTAAGAGATTTATAGAAAATTGGAATTTTTACATAAGGCATAAGTTCGAAGAAGAACTTCATATTGAAAGTAATGTTGTTGTGGACAATTAGTATTTTACAGCTATGGAATGTTTTCAGAATGGAGCATGCATGAGAGATTGACATGCATGTATTGTATTGAGGATACAAATTCATTTCGTCTTGTACAAGGAAAAAACATGATTTGATTGTCATAGAAGATTTACTCGTCATAGACATGCATTGAGAAAAGACAAGAAATATTTTTTGACAAAACTCTTACACAAAGAAAATGCACCATGCATGCAAATTGGTACACAAACCCTATACAAACAACTAAACATGATGACAGATTTACAATAATTAGTCTAATGTGGAAGAGATTGTAGGCATCTAAAACCGCAAGGTCAAGATGAATGGTATAAATGGCACTCATATCAGTTTTTAGGCATTTATATATTAGAAACCACTCATATTGTGACATAATTTGGACATTATGCATATAAAAATACATTTTTTATAACAGTATCATCATTATTTTTAATGTTATGGGGAAAATGAAGGATGACATAAAGTTGAGGAAAGATTTAAACACAAAATATCCAAGACTAGATTTAGAGTTATGCGATGTGAAGACATCGATCCCGATATTCAGATTATCTTGTCCTACAAAAATAATATTATTGAAGTGATTAATAGAAGACGTTAAAATTCTCTATGGATATGTATCAAACATCACCGAGGTATGGATATTGTGGGTTTGAGACTCATTGAAATGAAGAGTCACCATTGTCATGTTTTCATGCAATGAATCATCTCAATTGCGTTTCGGAGTTATTATCACGTACTATGTATGATACTTTATTCGGAATTAACATATTCGTCAAAGATATTTGTTCAATTTTTTTTAAAAAACTACTTATATTTATATAAGAACAATATCATCGATGTATTAAGTTATTTGGAAAAGGTTTTTCCGTCTTCATTCTTCGGTGTCATGGAACATTTGACAGTACATTTACTAGACGAGATAAAACTCGATGGATCAATTTAATTAGGATTGATCCATTTGAAAGTTTTTTTTATCTAAAGGAAAAAACAAAAAAAAAATAGTGGCTGAAGGATCCATTGTTAAACAATATTTTTCTAGAAGATATCACATAATTTTGCATATTCTATTTTGAGTCGCATATTCCGATAAAATATAAAAGGTCAGAAGAATCATAAAGACTATCTATCTCAATAATTTAATTCCTAATTTTGTGTCATCCTAGAGATTTCTATGCCAATTATACATACGAGATGGGGGAGGGCAAATAAAGAAGTATAATCATGTCCATACATATATTTTATTAGTTGTCAAGAGTTATTAGCTTTCGAAATTTACAAAATGATGATAATCTTCAAATTATATATATATATAATGACGTTTTTTATAGGACCAAATTATGTCATTTGGATCTCTACTCTCTTAAAAAAATCGAAAACGACGTCGTTTTGAGTGAAAGATTAATGTGTTAATATGTTTAAAAACGACTTCGGTTTGATTTTTTTATAAAACCAAATATTACGTTTTGGTCTCTTTTATTTATTCTTTTAAAAAACTCAAAACAACGTCGTTTTGGGCAAGACCAAACGATATCGTTTTGATCACTCTTAAAAAAGCGAAAATGACGTCGTTTTGAGCGAAAGATTAATGTTTTATTATATTTATATTATGGTTAATAAAATTGTATGACTTGTATTTTTTCGTGTGATAATTTATTTATTTGTTTATGTTATATGTATTTTTTATTGTATTGTATACTTTAAAAATTTGAGTTTTATAAAAATAAAAAATCTAGTCACCGACGGACCGCTCGAATAGCGACTAACGACTTTTACAATATTGTATATATATATATATATCATTATGGTAATGATCATTTATTAACAAAATTTTATAACATGATCTTATCAAGAAATAAAAGACACATAAAAAGTCAAAGTAAATTTTTTATATTTTTAATGTTATATACAATATTTTTTATTGTGTTTTATAGAAAAAAAAATGAACTATCTGAAGAACCCTAAAACCAAATAACCGAGATTAGTTATAATACCTGAAGAGCCTAAATTACCTGAAGAACCTAACTATCCAAATGTAATTCGGGTTATTTCGGATCCAATTCTTTTGAATTTGAACAACCTAAAACCATATCGAACTCGAACCGAAAATATTGAGGTTTAATTTGGGTTCAAGTTTTCAAAATCCGAGGAACCCAAATCAAAACCGAAGTCCAAAAAAGCCAAATCGAAATCCGGATTAAACCACCCTAATGTAAATATAAATCTCTACATAATTATATTATATTATTTAATTTATAGTTTTTTATATAATGTTTTGTAACTAATATTTAGTTATTTTATTATAGGTTCAGAGTTGCGACGAGAGACATCTTACATGGTTGAAAGATTTGGTTAATGATCCTGCAAAAACTATATTGTGTTGACCAATTATATTTACTTAAGGATACACATTCCACACATATGAGCACGAAAAACATATAAACACATACGATTACAACATTTGTGTTAATAATGAACTAGATAATAGTTTCTATGACATTTTGCATCAAATCCTATAGGTCGAATGTTTTGGTCTAGTTGGATTGATGATAAATCTTTTCAAATGTCAATGGTTTGACTCAATCATAAGGCGTGATACACAAAAAAAAAATTGATGAGTAGGAATTGATATCAACCCCCATGACTTTACACAAGATCCATTCATCGCAACAGATCAAGGCGATCAAATATGTTGCATTTAATCCAACAACATTGAAACGTCGAAGAGAAGAGCGATGGGTTGTAGTGAAGATTAAATTGTGTGTCGTTTTAATTACATAATAGAATGACAACCCTGAACCAATACACTTATTAAATTTCAAAAGCGTGAAAAAATTCTTGCAAGGACCAACATATATGATTAATACATGGCTGATTATGAAGGCGTTGAATCCGAAGATACCAAGGATGAACACGATGAAAAATTCAACACAGTATCGAAGGAAGACTCGCCAATTGAAGAATCAATAGAAAAAGAGTTGTGAATTTTGTAATTACAAGATTAAAAGATTATAACGTTTCAATTTTAACTTACTTCTTCTATTATCGACAATCATTCATTGATACTTATAATGGATATCCGTTGATATGTGGAAACTCTTCGAAACTTAGCAATTTTTTTGGGTTTGAAGACATTTCAATTGTCAAGTATTCATTGAAATATGTAATGATGACAGTTAATAAATGTATTTTTTAATGTCATAACAGTTATAAGGATTTCAACAGGCATCCATCAGAAATTCTATTGATGCTCATTGAAAATAATAATAGTTACAACAATCAACATCATAAACGTTTTCACAATTTCAATCGACATCCGTTGGAATTTCTAATAGATGCTCATTGAAAGCCTGTAAGCATATAACTCTTCGATTTCCATTTCTTATAGAATAATCTTTTCAACGGGCACCCATTGGAAATTCCAATGGATGCCCATTGAAATGGAAGATGAAGGATTATGATTCAAACATCCGTTGATTGGACATTGATTTCAACAGACATCCATTGAAAATTTAAACGGATACTCGTTGTTAATATGTATATTTAACTAACCATTTAATTTTCAACTAAAACAACAAAAATTTTAACAAATCCTTTGAAATTCTCTCTTCTAAATTCTAAACACCATATAAAATGAGGCATTTCAATTCATTGGTCAATGAGGGTTGTTGGCAAGTTCCATTGAAACCTTGTCACCAGCTTTTCCACCACCATACCGTCTTCAATCACCTATATCGGCGCCATTAATATTTGATGACGATAATGATATGGTAGATATTGATGATTTGATAAATAGTTTCGATAATATTCCAAGCATTCCTAGCATCGACCTCGAATACCCCACTAGAATGATCTGGTTAATTATTTTCCTTATGATACATTGTTTTTATTGACGTAAGTTTAATTATCGAATTATTTTTTTACGTGAATAGGTTTGATATGGATGATGTCTTAAAATATCCGAACACCCACATTATCCAAGGTTACATGCATGATCGGTTGCACTATTCTTGATAAGTGATGTCAGAAGTTATTCATAGCCGATGGTGATGTAGGTTCCTCGTATTTTTTTAATTTTTAAAGATTTTAATTGATTAATTATTACTTTTATTTAATTTATTAATTTGACTTTGTTTCATTTTGTAGAGATCTTACATATGACATAAAATTCACACACGTCATGCATCTACACCACCTGGAGGCGCAATATGCAATCACGTCTCAAATTGATGATGAACAACGTCAAGAGGAAATATCTTAACAAGAACGCCAAATGGATAAACGAGGTATTTAACAAACTCGAAAACATTGGAAGCTAGAAGAATTCAAAGCTAAGAAATATCGATACAACGAAAAGGTTCTAGGGGATGGCCCGCATCACCACACCTGGGGAGCAAGCCGAAAAAGAAAGAATTAAATAAAAAATTGGTAAGAGTTTTTAATTATAAATTATATATTATGTTTTAAAAGTATATCTAATTAATATCAATTTTATATTTCAGATATAGAGGATGAGAAAAAAACTGATGCTTCTTGAACTCATGGTCGAGATACATGCCACGAAGAAGCCCGTGGGCGAGGAAGATGCCGACGAACACGAGTTTGTTGACCCTGAGACAAAACGGATGGTGAAGACTACGGCAAATAATATCACACAACAATCACAAGTTATCGATTCATATTCCAATGAACTTACTCTTTTACAAAAGGATAAATTTATTTAATATTTTGACCGCAAATTTATAATTACAAATAAATTATTTTGTTATATTGAAGTTGAATTGTTTTGTATATGCAATATATTCGGCTATATAAGGGACGAGTGTACGGTCTGAATTTCTCTATAAAAAGATATTGTAGAGAATGCCACGACGATAACCACGGTTCACGAGACATACTCCCAAGAATGATGCATCGAGCAATTCGAGACCACACTTCAAAATTACACGACGAAAATGCATCATATAGAGAGTATTATAGATTTGATTACCGACCAACCATATCAATCACGTTGAAGCAAAAACCGACGTTAGATTCAGACACAACCCCTTCTCCAGGCAACAAAAGTGACGAAAAGAAACGATGATGGTTAAAATGATTTGTAAGAATTAATATTTAAACTTGTATTATTAGGTTATGTATTAATTTTTTATATATTTAATTTTAAATTTATTAATGTCTTTTTATATATTATTAAAATTTTAATATCCGGCGACTATTTCTCCATAATATCAACGGATGCATGTTGATTAGTTTTTTTTTTTATAATATCAACAAATATCCGTTGATTTATTTAAATTTTTTGCGAAATTATTAGTAGATACATGTTAATATATTTAAAGCTTTCCACGAAAAATTTAAACGGATGATGGTGCTGATGTTGTTGTATTGAAAGAATGAGAAATGTTTCTTCTTCGACATTTACCACTTCTCTATTTAATAAGCTATTAAAGTTTTTATATCCTTTATGAGGGTGCAAAAAAATAGGGTTGCTCTAGGCCATGAACAATATAACAAGAAGATGCATTTATGGTTTAAGTGTAGAGAGTAACGTGACAACACCAAGAAGCTTAGGAACACATTTCATAGACCACGAAAACGTAAGTATATATATACGAAGTAGAACAAACACTAACTAAAAGCCATTCGAACATATCAATTTCTTGCCCTTTTCACTGCGTGAACGCTCCTCGATCATGTAACATAGGGTTTTCTACATGTTCACTGGTGGAGAACCCTAAATTTGAACGTACGAAGAAGCAATGTTCAGTGAGGAGATGCAAGAAAAAAATATGAAAGAACAAAAGCAGAAGGTTATGTTGCTGACTTGCATTATCAAATCTAAAATACATGTTTCGAAAGAGTAATTGTTTGTTGATTACGTGTAGCGAAGGAGAAAATCGTTACCTTGAATAGTAGATCGTGAGCGATGTTGTCCCAAGGCAACGAGATGGACATTAAGCAGCATTTAAGTGGGAACATCTCGTCATCGTCAGAAGAAGTGGCGGTAGCAGCTGCAATTGCATGTTTGGCTGCGACGGATGCAACGGATGCTGCTTTGCGGAAGATGGATCCAAGACCGATCCTCTTGTTCGACGATAATGGTGAAACGGGACCTGTATCTACCTGGCTCTGATCTGATACATGAAATTTCTAAAGTTAAGAGATATCCCTTCAAACGAAATTCCTTCCGAAGATGTTACCTTCATCGCACACAACTAACTCAGATTGTGTGCACCCATCTAAGGACAATATTCAAGAATGAACATTACCTACAACACCGGAAACAGCTACTTCTACTTCTCCTCGTCCTCCTGGACCCCGCATATAAAGTCTGTCTGCTTTACCCGTGTTATGACTGAGCGATAGAAGACTTCCAAACCGAGACCTTCCCGCTGTAATACATGAAACCAAATTTAGGAACATGCATCAGAACAACTATTAGCCAAATTCAAAAACAGAATATAAGCGATTAGCTGAGAAAAACATAGGATCTATGCTTGTGTGCGGCAAATTATTGCAGAACTCTCCAGCGGATATAAGTTTACCAAGTAGCTAACTTCAGCTAAAACCCGCTGTTGATAATAGTTATAGCCCCATATATAATAAGGTCATGGATGCAAAATCTTTATTGGATGCAAAAATTTTAACACAAGCGTTAAGGTAATGAGAGGAACAAGAATACAGAAGGTTTTGTGTTAGAATCAAGTGAATCAGTGACAATATTACGAATTAAATTTGATAATTTAATTAGACTCCGTAGATGCATGGAATTTAAAAAGATGAAGTTTGAAGAAACCTTCGTACGCCTCTCGGACCATGTGATAGCTGACGAATCCAGAGAACAGAGTAACCTGCAACAATGCCCGCAAGCCAGTCAGAAGTTCAATACTTAAAATGGACCATATAAACTGAATATGCATTCTTATATAATACAATATCTCTCCAAAGTACTAATTATACCAATTAAACTTAACTATCACCAGGTGCATTTAGTTCCCACGAAAAGCTGTTAAAAAAGCTAAGCATAATCAGAACACACACAAGACCTTGGCATTTTTCATCCTTGAGGAGTCAGAATCTGTATTTATATTACTAGAATCACTATCATCTTTCCCTTTTTCAATTGGAAATGCTGCACCACCGTGAGCATTAAGTAGCACGCAGTAGCAGTGATCTTTTTCTGTCAGAATCTGCAAACACCAATTAGAAATGCTATTATTTTAACAAACTAGCGATAATGTATCTTACATCAGAACACATACAAGGCTCTCTGGTTCAATCTAACCATAAAACTAGAGTTCGATTATTAGGAACACATAAAGCCCAAATCCTATACATAGGACTAACCAGGAAAAAGAAAGAGATTGCCCAACCATCTAAAAGGTGCTATATTAACATAAGAATGAAACAATAACAAGAAACAGAACATTTGCTTGAAATAGTAAGAAGCAGCACAGCAATTATTTGAAATGCTATAAACAGAACCATGTCCTAAAACCCAATTAAAGAAATGTACAAAATATATATATCTACGAACCAGTTGAGAATAGGGGATTTCAGCCCATAGTTTGGTAGTGGAAAAAGAGAGTTCATGACAAAACTCCCCACATGTATGCCCACCAGAGGAGAGTTGATTTCATGATGACCAAATTTCCTCAAAAAAAAAACAAACTCCACGGAATTTTTACAAAACTGAAGAAAAAAGAAAAAAAGGGAAGAAAATATATTACCACAGCATCAAAGGTTGAGTCAAAATCATCTATTGCAAAACAAATATCTGGATAGGCAGGTGTCGTTTCGACTTCCTATGTAAACAACAATGACAACATCAGAAGTGAATTAAAAATGGATAACCATAGCTACAGATGAAGAAATTACTTGCCTTCTTTGAGTCCAGATGAAAATTAACACGGCTAGGTGATGCATAGACAGTTTTTACAACCTGCAGGATTTGAAGGTCATGTCAGATAAATAGGTTATTATCAGCGTACAGAAAATGAAGGCGACTTGTTGCTAGGAAAATTTTCTAATTTATGCATTGGCCGAAGGAACAATAACACGTATAACGACAAATAATAGAAGCAGGATATATATTCCACTTCTGATCCTTGTCTTAATTTGTGATTGCAAAATGGAAGGATGGACCTGTATTAACCATATGATGTATAGAAATACTCTTTTCTTTCAAGTGCTATGTCATGTGAAAAAGTTGAAAGAGACAGTGATTTTCAGAAGGAATAAATTCATCAACCACTCTTAAGATCTCTAACCTTGTACACAGGAGAGAGTGCTGTGTCTCTACCTGTTTGATAATTCTTAAGGGCCTGATGACTGAAAACACCAGCAACTAGGTGTTATTGTAGTGAAGCAAAATAACAGAAACAAAGGCCAAACGACAAACAAAACTTGGATCGTGGAATAATCAGATTAATAGAGAAAGGGAGTCAAATACCTATAACGGCAACAAAACAGAGAGACGTACTATAAAACAAAACAAAGTTACTAATGCAAATTCAAGTAGCAGACAATCAGTGTATGATGCATTCATCTACAATTCTAGAGCATGAATATCAAGAGTACCTGCAAATTGCCACTGTCACAGAGAATGACGTGTGCGCAATCATGTTTAAATAAAACGATTCCCTCCAATCAACCACAGGTAGGCTTTCTCCGAGGAGCTCATCCAACTGCCTCGGAAAGGGGGAGAAAGTTATTACCAAGTGTTTATACTGTACAGATGAAATCCAAGGAGCCATACAACTAATTTGAATGAATTACCCAAGGATCTGATTTGCAAGAAGGAAAATATAACCAGAGGGCCAACAAATCATGATATCAAAGATTCTCCAAAACTTTTCAGCATCTAGGAAAAGTGAAATCAAATGCCCAATCACCAATTTCCTCTTCACGTTTGAAATTTTATACCGGCATTGCCAAGCTGCATGCGGTACGACAATGCCAAATGTTTCTGTTTATTTCTACAATGTGTACCTTAAGTGCCCACCTGCGCACAAAGTAAGGGGTGGGTGCTTCCTCGTTTGCATTTGAATCATATGCCTTGCAGCCCTGCAAAATGTATAGAACACCCTCTAATATTAACTCGCAGGGTAATACTACGTTCTAAGTTCATAGACTAGGCATAGCTACATACATACCATTATCTTCACAAAAAATAAAAGATCATCATCTTGTCGGCCTCTTGATTCTTTACCGCGAATGAAATACACATCGAAGACACCATGCCAGAAGTTTGAGTCCATTTCTACATCTAGAGCATCTTGATCATCTACTGTAATCTTCCCTAACAACTTGGAGTGCTTTCTTACCATTCTCAGAATTTCATGCCTGAAAATCACGAATCAAGCAGCAAAATTTGTCTTAGCATCCCAAAGAAACTAAACCAGATTCTCAATAGGAACATTACTACATAATATCTTACTTGTACACAAAAAACAAAGTGTGAACTAAAACTCCAAATTCTTACTTCACTATAGATATAAGCATTCCAGGAGTAATGGATACAAACTTTTAGAGCAAAATTCACTGGACATGAACCTCCAGAGGCAGAAATAAGGAAAAGAAACTTAATGTGACAATAAATTGAACAACAAAACCGAAAATTTGCATGCTGGATTATGAAGAAACTTCTATATCCCGCTGCAGACATGAGAAATGACAGGAAACATGGAGGAAATAATCAAGAATTTTGACTGAAGTGAGGAATCAAAAGATCGAAAATGATAAAAGACATGGTTATTCTGCTTGTACATCCACCTATATTTCTCTTACCTCGAAGGAGTGTGTTCTCCATCGCCGAGCATTTTGAAGCTGGCAAAAACCCTGTTTTGGTGATCTCCTCTGTTTAACTGGAGAAACCTTGCAACAATTTCAGAGGTGAATTAGGGATTTTCGCCAGAGATTTCCGGAATCGTTTTGCTTAAATCGGTGAAATGATCAAAAAAATGAAAACAGGAAGAAAAAGGAAGCTTAATTCGATCTGATTTGCGTTGGAGTTGGCAATCAAAGCCCTTGGCTTGTTGCGTGACCGTAGAAGACGACCCACCAGAGTATTATACTATTTTCTTCGAAATTTGACCCCATAAAAACCCATTTTTACAATAGTCACTCTTTATTTGGATTGTTACGAAAAAACCATATTTGATTTGTTATGGAATGAAAAAGAGATAAATTATTTTGAATTCTACTTAATTGATTCACAATTCATTGAAATTTTGTACTGATTGACCCAAAATATTCATTAAAATTTTTTACTAATTGACCCAAAATATTCATTGAAATTTTTTACTAATTGACCAAAAATATCCATATTCCTTCTCCTCATCCTTTTGGATTACTTTCGGGTTCGTTAATTTCGATTGTTTAGAATTAATTAGATTTAACATAGACTTTAAAAATTAATGAAAAAAAATTAGATGTGATTTAAAATTTTTTAAAATCATAAAATTAAAGACCAAATTTTAAAGAATCAATAATCAAACTAAAAAAATCGAAATAGTATAGAACTATCTAAAGTAATAACATTTGTCCCGAGCAACTAGTTATTTGCCATAATAGATTTTTGTTTAATTATTAAAAAGTTCCCTTTTCAAACAAACAAATCTAAAAATATTTATAACCAAATTAAAAATAAATAAAAAACAAACATTACTTTTTACTATAAGAAAATATTTTGAAATGCAAATACTAATAGAAAAAATAGTTTTGATCGTATTACTTGAATTACAATAATGATATATAAACAAAAAGTACATCTAACATAATTTATAATAATGTAAAATTACTATTTTAAATATTAGATATATTTTAATATTATTTTTTTAACACACTTTCGAAAGATGAATAATTGGAGGTGAATCCAATCTTGAAATATAAAATAGAGAATGATGATCGAGATAACAACTTTGTAAGAAGATCTGTTAAATTTACATGTGAAACACATATAAGGGGCCACTTTGAACTTTTCCTAAAACATAATGAAAGTCTAAGATAATATATTTCATTCTAAAGTGAAAGACCGGTTTCACACTAAGATATGTCGTACCAATATTGTCACAGTAAATGATTGGATGTGTGGATTGAGAGATACCAAGTTCGAAAAGTAATAAGACAACCCAAAGGGTTCCGTAGACATAGATGCAATGGATCAATATTCAGCTTATGAAGAGTAACATGTTATTGTATTGTGCTTTCTGAATGATCATGAGATTGGATGATTTCCAAGATAAAGAATATAAATCTCCATAAATATATAACCATCACTAAAAGTATGAAGAATAATATGATTTTTTAAGCAAAAAATATTCAAAGATGTTGAGATCCATTAAGATCTCAAAGTCTACGTTAGGAATCTTGTTAATGTTCATATGTAGGAGAATGCATGAAATGTGAGTACTTGGTTGTGGCAGATGTTCCCTTGACCTCATGGTAAGGTCAAGACCGAGGCATGTCTTGAATTTGGCACCAAAATCAATTGGAATTGGGGAAAACGTTTTGCATTATGTCCAAACAAACAATAAGTTTAATACTTTCTTTAGTATCACTGAGATTTTTGGTTATTTTTATTCCAACTTTGAGAGTCGCGACCACATGAGGAACAATTTTGGGAATTGGCGTTGAACATCAAGATGGAAAGATGCATGGCCAAAGGTATCATGGTGGCTAATTTGGCTTCATGATTCAATAATTTTTCATGGAGCTCATCAATTGGAATTGGTAATCCCACGCATTAACTGCACCAATTGTTAGCTTGTATTCTTCCGAGAGACTACAAAAGATATACAAAAGTAATTAAAGCTGGACAAATTATCTGAAAAACCCATTCCGATCCGAAACCCATTTCGAACTCGGAAAAATTACTCTAAATCGCAAGTTCGAATTCGAGTATTGAAATTTAATCATCCACGGGCTCGAATTCAAGTTATTGAAATTTCATCACCCGCATCAAGGGGTTTTTCATGTAATGCCTACTCATCGCATTTCATTGTGATAAAACACATATATTGATCGATTATTTGGATATCTTTAGTAAATTTTTTATTGGTTCTTGAGTTGTCGAACATGCCCTCTTGATGCTTTCTTATAGGTATTTGCAAGAAGATTTCATGGCTCACAAACGTAAGTCATCCTTGCGATGAAAGTTAGAGTCTGTGAGCACTACAAAAAACACTTGAATATCAACGGACGGATGAACAGATCTGTCCGTTGATGAACATTCCCAACGGATTGCAACAGATACCCGAGAACATGCATTCCATTGCAATTCGTTGCAACTGTTAACGAACGAGCAACAAATCATCTCTGTTGCTACCATCCGTTGACACGCCGTTAGAAAACCAAAAAAATGGGCCAACAAACATTTGTTGTCCATTGTAACGGATATCTGTTGGTATTGGCAACGGATATCCGTTGGTATTGGCAACGGATGTCCGTTGAAAGTGTTGATTTTGAGGACTGCCGTTGGAATATTTTCACGTGACTTTGCAACGGGCATCCGTTAATGATTCCAACGGATGTTTGTTGGAAAAAAAACACTATTTAATGAACAATACCAAGGTTTTAGCATCAAACCATCAACAAAAAATATATTTTTAACAAAATGGGGTCTTCTTCAAATAGAGATATGCATAGATCGAGAGAGTGGATGTATTGAAGAAAAGATCCTATAACCAAAGAAATTACGCAAGAATTTTAACACGGATTGGAGCAATTCATGAGTTTTGAATCGATGCAACCTTTGTGTCAAGAACGCGAGACAATGTTATGTTCATGCAAAAGATGAAAAAACATGAAGTATCGAAGTAAAAAAAAATTGCAAACATCTTTACAAGGTGGGTTTGTAGAGAATTACAAAATTTGGTTATTTCACAGGGAAAATTGCGGCGTTAGAGATATTGTGCAAGAAGCACAAGTAGAAAGAAATGAAGAAGTTATTTATGAAGCATCAACGACCAATCCATTTGTGGAAATGGTGTTAGATGCTTTTCTTGGAGTTGTTGAACAAACGAATGAAGAGATGCCGAAAAATGAGGCACGTCGATTTTTCAACTTATCAGATTCGGCGAAACAACCTATATATGAAGGTTGTCGTGAAGTTCAGTTCCACTTATCTTTATCTTCAAGATTGATGAGTATAAAAATAAACTACAATATTTCTGAAAATTGCATGAATTCATTTTGCAAAACCATGCGTGAATATTTAGTGGAAAATAATCAAGCTCTCGAGACATACTACGAAACAAAGAATGTTTTAAAATATTTGGAAATGTCACATGAGAAAATTAATGTTTGTAGAAACAGTTGCATGTTGTTTTGGAGAAATGATAAAGACTTGTTGGAATGAAAATTTTGCGGTGCAAACAGATTTCGACCAAAAAAACCATCTTCACGTAAATATGTACCATACAAAAAAATGTTCTATATTCAAGTAGCAAACAGGTTGAGAAGGTTATTTCAATCGAAAAAACCATTGCGGCAATGAGATGGCACACAGAACACTTGACATGCGAAGGGATAATGCAACATCTATCGGATTGTAAGGCTTGGAAATATTTCAATGAAATATTTCCTGAGTTCGCATATGAAACGAGAAATGTTTATCTTTGTCTGTGCACTGATGGTTTTAGTCCATACGGATAATATGGAAGTCAATATTCTCTGTGTCCGGTGATTTTGTATTTGTATAATTTGCCTCCCGATATGTGTTTGAAAAGAGAGGTAATGTTTTTGACGTTGTTGATTCTAGAATCAAAACATCCGAAGAAAAGTTTCGATGCCTTTTTTCAGCTATTAATTCATGAATTAAGATATTTATGGAACAAAGAATTATTGCTTATGATGTGAGTACGAAGCAAAATTCCACATTGAAAGTGGTCTTGTTGTGGACAATTAACGACTTTCCTACCTATGGAATGTTATCTAGATGGAGCACGCACAGGAGATTAGCATGTCCGTATTGTATGGAGGATATAGATTCATTTCGACTAGTACATAGTAAAACCCATGTTGGTTTGATTGACATAGAAGATTTCTTCGTCGTGGACATGTTTTCCGGAAAGATAAAAAATCATTTTCGAAAGAACGTGGTACAAAAAGAAGAGGCATCGTGCATGCAAACCAGAACACAAATACTTTACGAAAGATTGATCACAATAGGCGATTTAAAAGAATCGATAGAATGCGATGGAGATCGTAGACATCGTAAACCAAAAAGCCAAGGTGAATGACATAACTGGTATAAACGTAGTATCTTTTGGAAACTACCATATTGGAAATTATTGATATTACGTCATAGTTTAGATGTTATGTATATCGAAAAGAAATTTTTCGATAACATCATCAATAATGTTTTGAATATGGCGGGGAAAAACTAAATGTAATATACAATCAAGAAAAGATTTGAAGACAATATGTGGAAGACCTAAGTTGGAATTAAGAGATGGAAGGACACTATCCCAATATTCTAATTGTTTGGGTCGTGAAAACAACATTATTAAGGTAGTTAAAAGAAGACGTTAAGTTTCCAGATGGATATACATTGAACATTGCTCGGTATGTGGATATTACTGGTTTGAGACTGATTGGGTTGAAAAGTTACGATTGTCATGTTTTAATGTTGCGAATCATTCCAATTTCATTTGCCGAGCTCTTACCACAAAAAATTCACGATGTGCTATACAGAATTAGCATATTTTTAGAGATATATGTTCCAGAAATTTAAAAAGGGATGACTTGGAATTAATGAAAAACGATATGTCTGAAGTATTATACTTATTGGAAAAAGTTTTTTCGCCTTCCTTCTTCGATGTCATGGAATATTCGCCAATACATTTATCAAATGAGACGATACTCGATGGACCAGTTCAATTCAGATGGATGTATTCTTTCGAAAGGTTTTTCTTTCATCTAATGAAAAAAACAAATTCTAACAGATGCCTGTTGGAAAATTATGTATATGAAACCTTGAATAGTTTCATTTTCAATACAAATCTAAATCAAAATCCTCCAAAATCTTACAAATATATCACACACAAACACTTCTAAACACAAAACACAAAATGAGGGCTAGACGATTTATCGGATGTGGTGGTATGTTGGTGGGTTCAACGGGAGCCCCGCTCCCGCCTCCACCGCCACCATATCGGCCTACTTCACCAATATCGACACCATTGATATTTCATGAAGAGGATGATATGGTGGACGTAGACGCCTTGATCGATAATTTGGACAAGCGTCCCACCCTTCCGATTATCGATCCTGATCGCCATGACGGGACGTTATGGTAAGAATTCAAATTATGAATTTATATTATTTTTAATTATAAATATTATCTAAATATTTTATTTTCATGTGTAGGTTTGATGTAGATGATATTCTTAATCATACAAACAACGATATCATCCAGGTGACGACAGAAGCTATACACCGTCGATGGTGGTGTACTTTCATCGTAAGTAAAAAATAATATAAAATTTGTATTTAAAATGATTAATTATATTTATTCTAAATTAATTTATTATAATTTATTTTGTAGCGCGCATATAAATGGCGGAAGAAGGATACATCGCGTATCTACACAGCTTTGATGCACAACATTCAATCCCGAATGTGCTTGATGATGAACAATGCCAAGCGCAACTACTACAAGAAGAATGCCAAACCGACATGGTCAATAGACGAGGTATTCCACTAACTCGTCCAACATTGGGAGTCTGAGGACTTCAATGCCAAGAGCTAGAAGGCTATGAAATGTCGGTACGACGAGAAGGTTCTCGGAGACGGTCTGCATCGCCAAACTTCGAGATCAAAATCATTTCCGAAAAGAAAAAAGGAATTAATAAATTTGTTTTAGTTATTATTTAAATTTTTTTTACAATATTTGTATAATTATATTTATGTTATATAAGAGATGCAAACATAGGAAGAGAACTGACTCTTCTTGAGTTGGTTGTAGAAACCCACGCCAAGAAGAAATCGGTCGTCGAGGAAGAGAGCGACGAACCTGAACTCGTCGAACCTCGAGTAGAATGGGCCTTGAAAGCTGTGATGGATAAGATCACACAATAATCACACGTTTGCGATCCAACTCCCGACGATCTCAATCATTTACAAAAGGACAAAATTTATTTGAAGGTAAAGAAAAAATTATTGTTTGTAATTCGATTAGTAAATAAAATATTTTCTAACAATTATAATTATAACTTTTTTTATTTTGTAGTCGGTTAGACCGTATAAAGAACGTCTATATGGTCTCGGTTTGCCTCAAAAGGATATCGTCGAGGACTCCACAACGGTACCCCCGTGGTTTAAGAGAGTTACATGTAAGAACGACGTATCAAACATCTCGAAACACAACTTCGAGAAACTCGAGCACAGATGCGGCACATGGAGAACATAATAGAAATGCTAACCGGTCGGGCATATCAACCGCAAGATCAGAGGGGGAAACAATGTCGCGCCAAGACCCGATTATCGATTTAGATGCAACGCCTTCTTCACGAGGTGCTAGCGACCACGGGGATGAATTCAACGCCACAAATTTAGATGATATGTAATAGAAATTATGTTTTTATTTTTTGTAAGAAATTTTTTATTTTTTGTACGCACTTTTTTTAATTAATTAAGGTTTCTTAATTTGTTTTAGATTTTTGTTTATTTTTTCGTAAAATTCCCAACGGATGCCCGTTGACAATTTTAAAAATTTGTAATGGGCATCTGTTGAAATTCAAAAATTCCCGCCATTTTGCAACGGGCTTCCATTGCCATTTCTCGCCACCAGGCCAACGGGCATCCGTTGCAACCCTTTAATTCCCATGCATTTTTCATACCAACGGATGGACAACGGATATCCGTTACAAATTGTCAACGGGCATCCGTTGTAGTTATGTAACGGGCATCCGTTGCACGAACTGTGACGGGCATCCGTTGCAATTTTTTAGCAGGCATCCGTTGCAATTTTGTAACGGGTATCCGTCGCAAACATTGTAACGGTCACCTGTTACAATCTACCAACGGAGTTTCTCGTTACCCGTCTGTTGGAATATTTCAACGCATAATATCTGTTATAACCTCGTTGGGAATCTCAACGGATCTTGATTTGCAACGAGCGATTCTCAACGGCTCTCGATCCGTTGCCGTCCGTTGGAAATCGCTCATTGCAACCGAAATTTGGTGATTTTCAACGGATATGTCCTTTAGAAATCGTCGGTTTTTTTGTAGTGGAGGGCACCATGTATACTTGAGAATTGTTTTCAATTGAGGCATGATACTTGAGAATTGTTTTCAGTGAAACAATCGAGATTATAACCTTCAAAAAGAGTAGAGATTTGGATACACCATTCGAAATAATTGGAGATATAAATTTGTAATGTTTTATTCATATTGATGGTAAGATATGGAACAGATCATTGGGGGTTGAACACCGATTATTGTTTGGTGTTAGTTTATCGATGGTGGGTTGTCATCGGTGAGCAAGAAATAAACGGTCAAGAAGATGGGAAAAAAATGAGGAGGCGTCGGCACCGGTGAGAGACAATAACAAATGAGTGTCCACGACGGTGGCTTGGGATGTAACCCTTTATCTAATACCATATGTGGTTACGATAAAATAACTGATTTATTAGTATGATTAATGTATAAAATATAATATGGATACAAAAACAAATCTAAATATATAAAATTACAATTATGTATATTATATATATATATATATATTAAAGAATATATATTTCTATATTTTTTATTAAATTAACTTAATGTTGGTTGTGAATATTGTTCTAGAACTTTGATATTCCGACACGTTCTTAAACTGTGAATTTACTAAACAAATCCAATTCGATGTGCTCAAAATTCCAACCAAAGTCGAAACCCGTTTGCTCTTTTTTTCTAAAAAAAAAATATTTTGTCCAACTCCACATGCCATCCATTTTGGGGGTTACACCAAAACAATATAATATATATATGATAAGAATATTTGAAAATATTGTATGAAATTGTATGTATATTATATTTTGTTTTTTTCTTTATTATTTTTGTCTACGAATTATATGTAATTTCTCATAAATCAATATAAAATACAACGAAAAATATTATATTATATATATAGTATTATAACCATCGATGTTATCAATATTTATAACGTT
Source organism: Gynandropsis gynandra (assembly GCA_036759665.1). NCBI lineage: Eukaryota > Viridiplantae > Streptophyta > Magnoliopsida > Brassicales > Cleomaceae > Gynandropsis > Gynandropsis gynandra. The sequence goes on along the minus strand of CM071865.1, from coordinate 46,335,008 downwards.
GCTATTAAAAATGCATAATAAAGTATTAGGAGAAAAATAAAAAGAGGCGGCAGAAGAATCATGATTATACATCTACGTGTGTACTTATCTAATTATATTTTTATTGGTTTCATTCAAGTAGACTTATCTAAATATTACCGACCACAGACCGTACGATTGAGTCAAATAATTTAAAAAAATTATATAAACTGTACAAAAATGTTCAACATAAAAATGTAAAATATAGATTTAAATAGTAATTTTAAATATATAAATAAATCATTTTTACCATCTACAGGAATGAATAGAACGAGTCAAACCAGTACATACACAACACATGTATTATATATATATATATACACTCACGTCACCTTCCATTGATATATATGTGCGTATATACATACCCACGACACGTTCCATTAATATTTATAATTAAAAATTGATAAATTTTCTTCTTAAAAACGCATTTCCATAATCCAAGAACAAAACTCAACCAAAGACGTAAAGACAACAAAAAAAAAAACAGATCATTCGACCAAAAAAAAAAGAATGATGAGAAACAAGGGACAAAACCAGAGCAGCAACAAGTTCTTGAAACTCATCTCCATACCTATAAAAGCTCTTAGCAAAGCTCGTGATTTCTATGTCCGAAGCATCACCGGATGCGCCGCGCGGACCCATTATTCCACCGCCGCCACCGCCGACATGATGCCCAGAAGCCGGAGCTCCTCCTCCGTCGCCTCCAGGAGGTCATTTTACGGCGGAGAAGGTGATGATGATTACAGTGAGCTCATCAGAGCAGCCTCGGTGAGGAGCATGGGACACAGGAACGAGATCGACATGTTCCTGGAGGAGCAGCAACGGCGGCAGAGGAGTAGAGTCGCGGCGGCGACGGCGGCGAGAGGTGGGTTGCCAAAGAGTAGCAGTGTTGGGATGGCGAGGATTGAAGAGGAAGAAGATGAAGGAGAAGGGTCTTTGCATCAGAAGAAGGCGTCTGATCGATTAATTTATCCAAGAAGCAGATCCTATGCTGTTCCACAGAAGACCAATTTCTAGGTTTTTTTCATATATATATATATATACATATATATATATATATATTTTTCTGATTTTTAGTTCAGAAAGAATGTCAGAAAATATAAATTATGAATACCATGTGATTTAACGGAATTTGTTTTTTTTTCTCTCTTTTTGACATAAGTTTTAATTTCGTATCAAAATGAAAAAGGGGTTCTAGTGATTTTATGATATGTTTTTTATTATTTCATTAAAATGATGCTGCTGTATGAAATTATTATGCAGCTACTGAACCTATTGCGTTTGTGGCAAAAAAAATGCAGTTTTTAAATATTTTCAAATTAATTTATGGATTTTAATCTATTATTGTTTATTCTTTTAGAAAATTGACAGACTTAAAATAGTCTTCTAAACCAATAATTCAAATTTAGAATTATAGAAGCAGATTTTTTATTTTGTAAAAGAACTTAAAAAAATTTCAAAATTTCTTTTTTTTTTGCTTTGGTAAATAAATCGGAGTAGATTTTAGTATATGAGTCTGTTATTTTTCCTAAAATTTTGGCTTAAATAACAAATGTAATTGAATATTAAATACGGAATTAGATAACCCAGCAAAATTATGAATTTATTTATTCATCGGAATATTTTTTATTGAAATAATGAAAACCCATATGTTATTTTTCTTGATTTTTTACATGTTTCGGTGTTTATAGATTTATATGTTAATTTTGAGGGGTCCTATGATTGGTGAAGGTAGGAAAGCGTCACGGAAAGTTTATGAATTTGTTTATTTTAGTTGTGACTTTATATTTCCTTCAATTATTGTTATTTTTTATGCCACGTAGTGAATCGGATAATTTTAATTTTGTTAACGTTGAAACTAATTAAATTGTTAACACAGCTCTGATTATTCTGTGTCGTTTTCCCAATTTTATTTAATTATAATAAAGTACTTTTCTTGTTTTCAAAATATTGTTTTTTCAACCATTAATTTCAACAACCGCTTAAAAAAATCATAACAATTCCTTTCAGTGTTTCAATTTTTTACTCTCAAATTTTCAATATTTTTATATTAGTGTAAATCGTCTCAAAAGATTACGATTTTGTTAAAAGCTCACACACTGATTTGTTTTGGAAATGTTTTAAATAAACGACAAAAAGAACAAGAAAATAAATAACATATATTTTTACGTGAAAACCAAATAGAGAGAAAACCATAGGCATAACAGAATAATTCACGATTTGCTTTTCCAAGTTAACTTGCATTACAAGAACTTGTTTTCAAGTTTCCAAAATAACGGGGTTTCCAAAACCAAGAGAATTTGATCATATTTCCAACAATCTCTACTATGAACGAGAGTAATAACAATCACTTTTTCCATATACCCCAAAGGGCCAAATGAGCACATAGGACCAACTAAATTGATATCAACAAAATCTCATATGGATAAAATGGTATTTCACATCAATGTGTTTTGTTTTCTTGTGATACATTTCATATTTAGTAAGGAAAATGACATTTTACATGTCTTAAAAAAACTTTGGAGAAAAGTTGTTTTCGAATTTATTGCATAACTATCAATTATCAAGACATAACCAATGCGATATCTTCTCTTATCTTAATTCATGTATAATTTGAATCAAAATATCCAAAATTTTCATCTCTATTTCTACCGAACTCTAAACAAACATCAGAAATACCTCGAAGATATCTCAAAATCCATTGAATTGTCTTCTAATATTCTCTATCAAGATTCCACATATACCTACTAACTGTAAGCACATGTGGGGAAAATGTGTGTGGGATACATGTGCATTGCACATGTTTTTATTAAAAGTCCCACATTGGAACTTGAAACATTAAATGAACACTATATAAGTGTTCATGCATTTAATGGTTTCAAATGATCAATAAAATGGATAATTGGTATGTGTGTATATGCATATATATATATATAATGTCAAAGATGGGCCTTGGGACTCTTGGTTGGAACAGGATGGGCCTCGGTCGAACGGGATGGTTCTCGGTCAAAAGTTACGTTCGTTCGGTGAACGCTCCGAATTCTCCAAACGCTCCACACGCTCCGCACACATTCGTAAGGTTACGTTCATAGGGTTGCGTCTTTTAGCTTGCACCCCAAGCTATCTATATGTATGCCCATCTGATCATTCGAAAAATCATCAAAAATTCGTTTCAACCCCATGAAACTTTCTGAGAAAAACAGAGTACATTCAACAAGAGATAATTCTCTTGCGATCGTAGAATCTTCAAGACGGAATAGAGAGCAAATTTCTATCTTAGGACACTGCACCCACAGACCTCGATCATCTCTAATTTCTGGTATCTTTAAATTATTGTTTTCAATGCAATATGGTTTAATATTCTTTATAATCTGTGTATTCTATAACATCCGAATTCCTTTGGTTCTAACAATCTAAGACAGAAATATGTGATGGATCAAACAATGTCGGGTGTGAAAAATAATCATGTTGAAAAGCTCGAGAAATTCAAAGGCAAAGATTTTAAGCGTTGGTAACACAAGATGTTGTTCTATCTTTCAACATTTCAAGTTTCATATGTCTTGAATCTGGATCCTCTTGAGGCCTTAACTGAAGGCGAAGGAGAGAATCTTAATGCTGAAGAAAAGGTCGAAAGAGAAAAGGGTGTAAAGACTTGGGCAAAAAACGAATTTAGTTGTAAAAACTATATTCTGAATGCATTGGATGACTCTTTATACGACATATACTCGAAGTATAATTCTGCTCGAGACTTATGGAAGGCCTTGGACAAACAGTATAAGACTGAAGTTGCCTCTTCAAAGTGATTCGTGACTGGGAAGTTTCTTAACTTTTGAATGATCGATGGAAAATCGGTCATAAAAAAAGTGGAAGAACTTCAAGTCATAATCCACGAGTTAAATGAGGAAGTTATGTTACTACCATCAACATTTATTGTCAGTGCATTCATTGACAAATTACCACCTTCCTAGACAAATTTTAAGAAATATCTAACACATATAACCGTGGATATGAGTCTCGGGAAGTTGGTCCTGAAACTCCGTATTGAAGAGAACAGTCGAATTGGTGAAAAAGGTGACTTGACATCCGTTAAGACAAACGTTAACATGGTTGAGGCCAGAACAAAGAAGAAATTGAGACAAACATGGTTGAGGCGAAAACAAAGAAGAAGAAAAAGGGAAAAAGTTTGTATGCAAATCCCACAGCCCTTGCTCCAAGGAAACTGGACTTCAAGAAAACTGCAAGGATAAGGGCTACAACAAATTGCTGGGTATGTGGAAGAGGCGCACAAGGAAAAGGATTGCTAGCACAAGAAGGCACAACCTCATGGTAGTGGTTCGGGAAAGACCAACAATCATGCTAACGTTGTTGAAAATCAGTTTGTCGCCGTCATAGAGGCAATCTGGTTTCTAACACCAATGATTGGTGGGTTGACACTGGAGCCACTATGCATGTGTGTTTGGTTAGAGAGTTGTTTTCTACTTACCAAAAGGTGGAAGATGGAGAAAATCTATACATGGGAAATGAAGTGACCGCTAAGGTTGTTGGAAAAGGAAATTTTCTTCTTAAGTTAACCTCGGGGAAGGAACTGGTGTTATCAAATGTGTTTCATGTTCCTTCGATAAGGAAGAATTTGGTTTCTGGTCCTATCCTTAGTAACAAAGGTTTCAAACTTGTGTTTGAATCTGACAAGTTTGTAATCTCTAAGGGTGGTATGTTTACCTAGGTGAGGGACTCTTCAAACTCAATGTTGTTCCAGTTGTAACCGATCTCGTTATGAATAATAATGAAGTTTCTATGTATATGATTGAGTCATCTTCATTATGGCATTGCAGATTGAGACATGTAAATTTCTGTTCTTTACAAAGAATGGTAAATTTAGGTCTCTTGCCCAAGTGTTCTTTGCAAACAAAAACGAAATGTGGGGTTTGTGTAGAATCAAAATTTACAAGACATCCACATAAATCTGTTGAAAAAACGAATGAACTTCTTGTATTAATCGAGGATTTATGTGACTTTCAAGCAACTCCGAGTAAAGGAGGAAAAAATTATTATATAACATTCATTGATGACTATAGTAAGTATTGTTATGTATATTTGATACGTACCAAAGATGAAGCTTTGAGCATGTTCAAATCATACAAAGCTAAAGTTGAAAATCAACTTGAGAAAAGAATAAAAATCTTAAGGTCAGATAGAGGAGGACAATATTTTTCCAATGACTTTGTAGAATTTTGTTCATTATATGGTATAGTGCATCAAATGACTGCACCATATACTCCACAACAAAATGGAGTCGTCGAACGAAAGAATAGAACATTAAAAAATATGATAAACTCGATATTGATTAGTTCGGGAGCACCAATAAGTTTATGGGGTGAGGTAGTACTTACTGCTAATACTATTCTAAATAGAATTCCACATAAGTCGAGTGATAAATCTCCTTACGAGTTATGGAAAGGACGAATACCAACTTACAAGACTATGAAAGTGTGGGGTTGTCTTGCTAAGGTTCAAATTTCTTTACCAAAGAGAACGAAACTCGGACCAAAGACTATAGATTGTATATATATTGGCCATGCATATAATAGTGTCGCTTATAGGTTTTTGGTTCATGATTCTACGATCGAAGGAATCACAAAAAAGTCTGTGATAGAATCTGCTGAAGCAGAATTCTTTGAGAATATTTTTCCATTCAAGGAAAATGTCGTAGTAAAAAGAACTCATGGAGATTCATATGCCAATGAAAATATTACTTCTTCGGTTCAACCAGATAGAATAGAACCTATAAGGAGTAAACGAGGAAAAATCGCCAAATATTTTGGGCATGACTTTATGACATTTGTTCTCCAAGGAGAACCTCTGTCATATAAGGCTGCAATGGAATCGACGGAAACGACATATTGGAAAGAGGCTATCCAAGGAGAATTGGATTCCATTATGCAAAACAACACATGGAAATTGGTTGATTTACCTATGGGCCATAAAACCATCGGTCATAAATGGATATTCAAAAGAAAGATGAGACCCGATGGAACAATAGAAAAAATAAAAAGCTCGATTGGTAGCCAAAGGTTATCGACAAAAGGAAGGAATGGATTTCTTTGACACCTATTCACCCATTTCAAGAATTACGTCCATACGAACATTAATTGCTATTGCAGCAATCCATAATTTAGAGATTCATCAAATGGACGTGAAAAATGCATTCTTGAATGGTGAATTGGATGAAGAGATCTATATGGATCAACCCGAGGGATTTGTTGTTAAAGGTCAAGAAAAGAAAGTATGTAAATTGATGAAATCTCTTTACGTACTAAAACAAGCACCAAAACATGGCATGAGAAGTTTGATAATACTTTATTATCAAATGGCTTTATGATAAATGAATGTGACGAATGTTTCTATGTAAAAGAGTACAAAGATGCATGCATTATTTTGTGTCTATATGTCGATGATATGCTAATCATGAGAACAAACAAAGATGTAATTAACCGAACCAAGAAAATATTAAATTCTTGTTTCGATATGAAAGACATCGGAATTGCGAATATAGTTCTTGGAATTCGAATTCAAAGAAGTTCGGAAGGTTACACTTTGACACAATCCCATTATATAGAAAAGGTCCTTCAAAGATTTGGACATTTTGATTGCAAGCCGGTTGTAACTCTGTATGATCCAAGTGTCATCTTAAGAAGAATCAAGGAGATCGTGTATCACAATTGGAGTACACATGAGTTATTGGAAGTTTAATATACATCATGAATTGTACGAGACCAGATTTGGCATATTCGATTAGTCGACTCAGTAGATACTCAAACAATCCATGAAAAGAACATTGGGTTGCATTAATGCGAGTATTGAGATACCTTAAGCATACAATTAGCTATGGTTTGCATTACACTAAATATCCTCCAGTATTAGAAGGATATTGTGATGCAAATTGGGTTTCAAATAATACAGATACTAAATCGACAAATGGATATGTATTTACACTTGGAGGAGCAGCTGTATCTTGGAAATCATCAAAACAATCTGTAGTGACACGCCCGACTATGGAAATAGAATTTGTAGCGTTGGATAAAGCTGCTGAGGAAGCATAATGACTCAAAAACTTCCTAGAAGGAATTCCGTTATGGCAAAAACCTGTAACTGCCATTTGTGTTCACTGTGACAATATGGATGCCCTTGCAAGAGCGAAAAAGCAAATTTACAATGGTAAATCGAGGCATATCAGACGACGCCATAACACAATACGAGACTTGCTAAAGAATGGAATTATATCCATTGACTATATAAAATCAAGGAAAACATCGCGGATCCGTTTACTAAAGGCCTTGGTAGAGAGCAAGTTTTAAACATAGCGAGGGAAATGGACTTAAAGCCAATGGAATGAGTCATAACTTGGCGGAACCTAACCTAGCAACATTGGAGATCCCATGGTCTAGGTTCAATAGGCTAACTAGTTAAGGAAGACTCAAATCTCATGACATACTTTCAAGCCTTTCCTATGCTAAAATAAAGTATGTCTCTGTTGATGAGTAAAGGGATGAATCTTATGATTCTTAATAATGCTAATAGCTTTAGTGGAATTGATACAGACTTTTCCTGATTGGTGTTATCTATATGAAATCGATGTGAGGTCGCATCTATGAGAACCAAGATGGCTAAGATCTCTAGAAATCTCATAAAGAAAGGATATGTTCATGACCAAAATGAACACAACCGTAAGAATCGAAATGTTTTGGTTTGGTATGTGTGACACTTATTGTCTTGATTTACTACGAAACGTGAGTAGTTCAAGACTGTAGGTCACTAACTCACAAAGTGAATCCGATAAGTACTCACAATGAACGGTTTAAGTCCAAAAGACACATTTTCAAATGCATACCTAACCAGAATTCTTAGAATAAAATCTTATTTTTTGTTAAAATGTAGGGTATTGTTAAGTTTGAATAGAAAATGCGGGGTATTGTAATCACATGTGTGGGTACATGTGTGTGGGGCACATGTGCATTGCACATGTTTTTATTAAAAGTCTCACATTGGAACTTGAAGCATTAAATGGACACTATATAAGTGTTCATGCATTTAATGGTTTCAAATGATCAATAAAATGGATAATTGGTATGTGTATATATGCATATATATACATATATAATATGTCAAAGATGGTCCTTGGGATTGGACCGAATTTTTTTTCGACAGTTGGTTCTCGATCAAAAGTTGCGACCGTTTGGTGAACCATTGTGTCCGTTCGGTGATCGCTCCACACGCTACGCACACATTCGTAGGGTTGCGTTCATAGGGTCGCGTCTTTTAGCTTGCACCCCAAGCTATCTATATGTATGCCCATCTGATCATTCGAAAAATCATCAAATATTCGTTTCAACCCCGTAAAACTTTCTGAGAAAAACATAGTACATTCAACAAGAGATAATTATCTTGCGATCGTTGAATCATCAAGACGGAATAAAGAGCAAATTTCTGTCTTAGGACACTGCAACTGTAGGCCTCGATCATCCCTAATTTCTGATATCTTTAAATTGTTGTTTTTCAATTCAATATAGTTTAATATTCTTTATAGTCTGTGTATTCTATAACATCCGAATTTCTTTGGTTCTAACACTAACAACAACGCTTGCAACATAAGACAAATCAGAGAACATACATAGTGAACCCACTTTACTAAAGTATGGATTCCTTGACATGTAAATGATATCTTTCTCTAAATGAAAAGACAAAACCAATGAAATCTCGAAGTAAACAATTAATGATGAACTAATTGACTTGGCATTGTGCATATTGAATCTCTTTAGCTCTTTAACACCGGGTGTTCCTTCTTTATTCTTAAACATCCATTTGCAACGAACATCCTTCTTTCCTCAAGTACCATTTTTATGAAGACTCGATCTCTTCCTCCATGGACCATTACCACTCGTCTAAGTCATTGCAACTCGCAACTTTGGTAAAATTGATGGTTATACGAAATCAAACTCCTTAGCTACATTCAAGGCATATGCAACAAAATTAACATACCTTGTTGGTGGCTTGATGTGATTGTCTTGGTGGAGAGATAGTCTCAAATTTAATAATTAGATAACCATACTAGCCTCAAAGTCTTCTCTTCAATAGCAATCGAAGGAGACCAATTGATGAAGTAATATGCCGTAAATGTTGCTTGGGTCGAACAAAACTTAGTTAGCTCAAATTTAGACAACATACAACACACTTTTCCATGATGATTATGTGTTGAGGAATCCCTAGAACTGTCAAATGTCTAACTAAGAGCAGTGAAATCATTAGAACAAACGCTAGTCCATTATCTGTATGCAAATGCTTAATCTACTTCTCAGTTGGCTTCTCGATCTACCTTTACCGACATACTTGAACCGTTTTGCAAAGAAATCAATTTTCTCTTCAAATAAGGAACATGTTTCACGTCACCCAATGTCATGATCACACCATCATGCATCCAAATATGAATGGTGCAAATATAAGAAACATTATTTCCCATAAGAATAATGCTAGAGGACATCTTTTTTCAATATATAAAAAAACAAATCTTCATTGTAATACATGAAATGTACAACTAGAGACAAGAATCCACACATATTTAATTTAGAATCTGATGTAAACGAGCAACTCGCCATCGCTGCAATTTCCTACAATATGAACTTCTTTTGTATTTTCTGGTTTTAGTTGGAACTCTCCCCCATTGGTCCTTTTTTCTTGCATTTTGTAGCACCCAAATTTTATTTGGCCTATCTTTCTACATTAATAAAACTTTGTTCTCATTGGTTAATTAGGATTTGCCTCTAAAATCTTCACCTGAATTTCGGACTTAGTTCATCCAGAATGTTAAATCCTTCGCCTTGCCTTGTCAGTCGATTCCAACAGTCTGAGTTTTTCCGTAGACTCCTAAGCTTCATAAACCTCCTTTAGAGTCCACGTCGACTTATTATAAAAGATCATTTTTCTAATATCGTGAATGAGTTAGGTTTGAAAATAACATAAGCAATACCAAATCTTTATTCTAGTACTTAAGATCCATAGCCACCAAATATGAGACAATTTCCTTAAAAATTGCCACATGATTCAAGGTCGATCCATCTTCAAGGAATCAATGAATGAATAATTTTTTTGTGACGGCGCAACTTATATGTGGGATGTTTTGTTAAAGAGAGTTCTTACAACCTCTTCCGTAGACTACGACTGGACAAACTATCTGTGAATCCATCCCGACCCGAAACCCATTCTGAACCTGAAAAACCTACTCGAACCTGTAGGTTTGGGTTCGAGTAATGAAATCACAATACCTGCGAGTTCAGGTTCGAGTTTTATGTTCTAAAAAACATGTACCCACATGTATCCTAGTGCATATATAAAATAACAAAACTATCTATACTTTTTATATAAATTACAATTTTAAATCTATTCCCTTCCCCTCTTTTCACTACAAAAAAAACACCGCCAACGGACGGATCAACGGGTCAGTCCGTTGATATGTTTTTCCAACGGATTGCAACGGATGCCCGTGAATATTCAACGGGCATAAATCTGTTGCAATTATCAATGGACGAGCAACAGAATGCGTCCATTGTTACGATCTGTTTAATGTTGTTATGAAGCAAAAAAATGGCCAACAGATGTTCGTTGTCGATTGCAACGGATTTCCATTGACAATGGCGACAGATGACCGTTGAAATTGTATATTTCAAGGTTTGTCGTTGGAATATTTCAACGTGGCGTTTCGACGGGCATCCGTTGAGGGTTCCAACGGATGCCCATTGAAAAAATCACTATTTATTCATCGTAATCAAGGCTTCTATCATCAAGCTATTAACAACAAACATATTTTCAAAAAGATTTTGTCTTCTTCAAATAGAGATATATATAGATCGAGAGAGTGGATATATAGAAAAAAAGATCCAGTAACCGAAGAAGTTACTAAAGAATTCTTACAAGGATTGGAGTAGTTCATGAGTTTTGAATCGATGCAACCTTTGTGTCAAGAACGTGGGACAATGTTATGCCCCTGCAAAAAATGCAAAATAATGATATATCGAAGTCAAGAAATTTTTTGTAAACATCTTTACAAGGTGCGTATTACGAAATTTGGTTATTTCACGGGAAAAATTGTAGTGTTAGAGATATGTGCAAGAAGTACAAGAAATAGAAAGAAATGAAGAAGAAGCATCGACGACCAATCCATGTATGGAAATGGTGTCAGATGTTTTTTTTTTGGAGTTGTTGAACAAACACATGAAGAGATGTCGAACAATGAGGCACGCCGATTTTTCAACCTATTAGATGCGACGAAACAACCTATATATGAAGGTTATTGTGAAGGTCAGTCCCGCTTGTCTTTATCCTCGAGATTGATGAGTATAAAAAACAGACTACAACATTGCTAGAAATTGCATGGATTCATTTTTATAACCATGCGTGAATATTTACCGAAAAATAATCAAGCTCCCGAGACATACTATGAAACAGAGAATGTTTTAGAAGATTTGGGAATACCACATCAGAAAATTGATGTTTGTAGAAACAGTTGCATGTTGTTTTGGGGAAATGATAAAGACTTATTGGAATGTAAATTTTGCGGTGCAAGCAAATTTCGTCCAAAGAAACCATCTTCACATAAATATGTACTAATAAACGTCTATTTTGTTATAGTATTTTCATCCATTTTTATAGTTAGATTCATCATTCATTTAGATTTTAACGAACATTACGCATCATTTAGTCCTCTTCTAGCATTTTCTCGTGTATTTGCAGGAAATGAAGATATCAGACACTAACACAAGCAAATGTTATAAAACTGAACAAAAACCATTATCCACTCAGCTATGCACGATCAGCATCCAAGAATCATAAAGCGAAGAAGATAAATAGAAGCTAGCCAGCTGGAATACACATGGATACACGGAAGAAGTAAAATGGAAAGTTGTTGGCCGCTGGAGTAAAATGGAAACCTTCAGTTGAAGCAATGCTTGGAGGGACACGGCTCACCTAAAATGGAAATATGCTGGAGCAGAAGAGGCAGCACGGTGAGCAAGAAAAAAGGAAATCCAGCCGCCTACACAAGAAAATGTAAACTACAGCCGCTGGACAAGAATGGAAGTGTGTGACCAAAGAGGAAAGAAGGAGAAAAGGAAAAGAAGAAAAGAGGAAAGAGGATAAAGGGGGAAAAAGGAATCAAATCAGTTTTTGGACAGAACAGATACACACACACAACAACACACACATGGAGTAAGACAGAGCAGAACACTGAGAGGCAAGAGATGGGGCGACGAACTCAGAATGCAGAGGAACTATTGAAGATGACGGTATTAGAATAGGAAGGGATCTCATTATATATCTATTTTTAAGATGGTTTTCATTCATGTTTTTTATTTGGAACCCATGTCCGAGTAGTTCCATAGCCACAGGTTAGATATTTGGCGATATGTAATGAAGTTGTATGCTTAATGCTTGGTTATAATATTTGATTGTTTTCGGATTGATTGGTTGTTTTTAATGCTTTTATTTTTGTTGGCCGCTTAAATGAATGCTTATAAAATTTAGATTGCATTGGGAGATGAATTAGACTTTGGAACATAGCCATGCTTTGAAGTCTCAATTGATTTAGAACCTTGGCCGGTCGGTTAATTGAACTTAAGAATTAGGATAGCGAACTTAATGCATCTAGTAGGTGAGATTTCGCAGTTGGGAGACTGGTACTACACATGCTAGATAGTGGATTTAGGCATCAGGAGAATTATTCCCTAGGAAAGAGATTTAATTCCTCGAATACATAATGATATCTATAACCATGATATTGTTAGCACTTCATTGCATCATCGTGCATCTCTCGAAACTTGTGGCGTTTAGTTTATTGAGTTTAATCTGTTACTTAGTTAGTTAGGTTATCTTTATTTGCATTCCAATCACATATTGATTTTACACGTCCTACTCATTAGTCAACTAGCTTTATTGTTGCATTGATTCCCCAGTGTTCGACCCTGGTACTACATGATCCATATTCTTGCGGAAACGTTAGTCTATGTATTTATTACTTAAGATTAACCACATCATGTACCGTACACAAATGTTCTATATGTCTGTGGCAAAAAGGTTAAGAAGGTTATTTGAATCGAAAAAACCGTTGCGACAATGCAACATCCATCGGATGGTAAGGCATGGAAAGATTTCAATGAAATATTTTTTGAGTTCGCGTATGAAACGAGAAATGTTTATCTTTGTCTATGCATCAATGGTTTTAGTTCCATATGGACAATCTGAAATTCAATATTCTCTGTGGCCGGTGATTTTGTCTCTGTATAATTTTCTTCCTGATATATGTTTGAAAAGAGAGGTATTGTTTCTGACGTTGTTGATTCCAGGACCAGAACATCCGAAGAAAAGTTTCGATGTCTTTTTGCATCCTTTAATTCATGAATTAATCCATTTGTGGAACAATAGAATTTTTGTTTATGACGTGAGTACGAAGCAAAATTTCATTTTGAAAGCGGTCTTGTTGTGGACAATTAACGACTTTTCTATCTATGGAATGTTATTTGGATGGAGCATGCACGGAAGATTGGCATGTCCATATTGTATGGAGTATACAAATTCATTTCGACTAATATATGTGAAGAAACCATGTTGGTTTGATTGGCATAGAAGATTTCTTTCCCGTGGACATGCTTTATCAAAAGATAAAAAACATTTTTGAAAGAACGTGGTACAAAAAGAAAAGCGCCATGCATACAAATCGGAATGCAGGTACTTTACAAACGATTGAATACAATGGGCGATTTACAAGAATCAATAGAATGCGGTGGAGAACGTTGACATCAAAAACCAAAAGACCAAGGTGAATGATATAACTGGTATAAATGTAGTATCTTTTGGGAACTATCATATTGGAAATCACTGATATTACATCATAATTTGAATGTTATACATATTGAAAAGAAATTTTTCGATAACATCATCAACACTGTTTTGAATGTGATGAGGAAACTAAGGATAATATACAATCAAGGAAAGATTTGAAGACAATATGTTGAAGACCTAAATTGGATTGTATGGGTTAGTGAAAACTGCATTATTAAGGTGGTTAAAAGAAGACGTTAAGTTTCCAGATGGATATGCATCGAACATTGCTTGGTTTGTGGATATTGTTGGTTTGAGGCTCATCGAGTTGAAAAGTCTCAATTCTCACGTTTTCATGCAGTGACTCATTCCAATTGCATTTGCTGAACTCTTACCATGAAATGTTCACGATGCGCTATAGGAAATTAACATATATTTCAGAGATATATGTTCAAGAAATTTAAAAAGGAACGGCTTGGAATTAATGAAAAACAATATCTGTGAAGTATTATGTTCATCGAAAAGAGTTTTTTCGCCTTCCATCTTTGATGCCATGAAACATTTACCAATACATTTATTAGATGATGCAATATTCGGTGGGCCAATTCAATTTAGATAGATGTATCCTTTTGAAAGGTTTTTCTTTCATCTAAAGAAAAAAAGCAAAAATAAAAAACAAAGCAGTGGTTGAAGAATCTATTGTTAAGGAATTTATGCCACCTAATTATTTATTTTATGTCATTTAATTTTATCTACTTATTTAATTTTCAAGGTATTATTTTTATTAACATATTTATTTTATATCATATTTTAAATATTATTATGATAATGAATAATTTGAATTTTATTTTTCAATATGGTTATCATTCGACCCTTATGAATCTCAAAATCGTGGCACTTGATACCGCTGGAAAAATTACATGACATGGGCATTTGATGCGAAAATGCATCTAAAAGGAAAAAAGTTGATTGCCTCAATTAATAAAGATAGTAATTCCTCAAAGGAGGAAAATCCAAAAGCCTTGATTTTTTACGTTATCATATTATCGATTGGTTTTAAAGAATGAATATCGAACAAAAGAAGATCCCGCAGATTTGTGGGAATCTCTTAAAGATCGATTTGATCACCAAAAATATGTGATCCTCCCAAAGACAAAAAAAATGACTGATTGAATTTGAGATTACAATATTATAAATCTGTGGATAAAGATCATTCTCCGATATTCGAAATAATCTCTACAATAGAATTATGTGGAAAAAAGATAAGTGATTACGATAAGTTGGAGAAGACATAATCTACATTCCATGCTGATAATGTCATTTTATAACAACAATATCGTGCAAAAGATTTCGAAATCTATCGCGAGTTGTTGAAGCTTCTCCTTGTTGCAGAACAACAAAACGAGATATTAATGAAAAATCATCATGCTCGTCCCAGTGGTTCTGCACCGTTCTATGAAACGACACGACTTCATCGAATTATAACCATTGGCATGACCGTTGACATGGATATATATGTGGTCTTTTTGAGTCCGTGGTAACGGTCGTGGTCATGGATACGGTAGAAAACGAGACCGAAGCATTCCATTAAACAATTTCCATCATGGAGATAATAAAAGGAAAGATCATCGAATAACTGAAAATAAAAATGTAACTAAAAAGAGAAAAGATACAATATGTTATCGGTGCGATATAAGTGGACATTGGTCTCAAGTGTGTCGTAAACCGAGACACTTTGTTGATTTATACAAAAAATTACAAAAAGATAAAAGCAAAAATGTTCAAACGAACTTTGTCTCTGATGATCTCGATGATTTTCTTGATGACAATAAGGGTGGAATAAATCTAGACATCGCAGATTTTGTGGATCACAATGACAATGAATGATATCTACATGAATTTTATTTATTTATTTTTAAGCTTGTTATTTTAATTTCAAATGTATTTTTGTTTTGGTGTTTAATTTAACTTTTATCTTTTATTATATTATTTTGATAATTTCTGTACATTATATGCAATTATAATTCTCGTATATTTCAGGTTCATCACTGTATTTATCGCATCAAAGTAACATAAAAATGTTACGATCAAATATCAACGATGGAGATATATGTCGATAAGATTTGCTACAAGCACACAATATTGAAGGATAAAAAGTATTTCTCCAATATGAGAATATAAGAATCTAGTGCCAATACGATATCTAGAAGTGCAAAAATAATTGAGGGATGTGGAGAAGCAAATTTATAATTCCAGATAGACAAAATGTATTATAAAAGATGAATTATTCTCTACATAATTCCAAAGAAACTTATTGAGGAAACATATCATGGAAAAATTATCACAACAATGGTTTCTAAAAAGAAACATATTGTGGAAAAATTATCAGTTTTATCATGTGGATTATATTTCACAAAGATAAGAGTGGTCGAATCATATATTGCCTTCAACCCAAAATATAAATGTGTGTTTAAGATTTGACATGATCGACAGAATGAGGGTTATAACGCTGGTGAATTCACTTGAATGTTGTGATGTAATTCCTCCAAAATCGAGAATACGACCTTTATACGGTGTAACTTTCTATGAAACAAATTTCAAAATTTAATAACAATTACAAATAACAAAATTATATGAAAATGTAATAAATTTATCTCGAGATACAACTCGTTGTATTCTTCCTCACTAAGAGAAGGTTGTGTTCTGCCTTCTGTCAGTGAAATTTGGGACAATCGTTCCTATGACATGTTTTGAACATTATCATTAACACGTTTTGTTCTTATATCTATCCACGAACCATCAGACTTCTTAATGTACGTACGTTCCAACAATTCTATATGACGAGAAAATTGATTGTAACCAAACCTATAAATCAAAATTAAGATAAATTAAATTAACACTTAATGAACTGTTTACAAATTTACATTCAAATTTAGTGATACGTACTAATGTGCGTTGTTTCATAACTCGGGTCTAAACGAGGAAGTTTACACCTTTTCTCATCTATTGATAAAATTTCTTCCACCGTTGGTTTGTGATGCATCTGAGGCTCGTGATGCGTCATTATCTCGATTGGCGGAGGCATCTGTTGATAATAAGGATGCGTCATTATCTCAATTGGTGGCGGCAGCATAGCATGCCCGATCGCCCAGAAGGAATCGGGAACGCAGCAAACCCAGTAAATCCCTCCGGCGACCATGGCGCTAACTGTGAGTGCTTCAAGCAAGCGCATAACTGTACCCAAAGATGGTTGCGGAGCGGAAAGGGTCGGGAAAAAGGCATCAAACAAGGGTACTGAGGATTTTGAGGTTGATGAGGATGATGACTTACTCGGAGGGGGA
Organism: Gynandropsis gynandra; assembly: GCA_036759665.1. Classification (NCBI taxonomy): domain Eukaryota; kingdom Viridiplantae; phylum Streptophyta; class Magnoliopsida; order Brassicales; family Cleomaceae; genus Gynandropsis; species Gynandropsis gynandra. Next base: position 46,317,786 of record CM071865.1, on the reverse strand, counting down.
AGAGGAGACATAACGGATTTGGTTGGTATAAATTCCAGCGGCGTGACGGATCACGATAGTCACGGGGAGACCAGGGCTGCGGAAGATGACACCAGTGAGGATAGAGAGGAAGGGGAAATAACTCCCCGGAAAGGAATGACAAAGTCCTAACGTAGCAGGTTGCGAACCAAGACCGGAAAAGGGAAGGCTTCTTCTCCTCCCCCTCCCCCCATTGTCCAAGCGTTGAAAGCAACAAAATGGCCTATGTCGGCGCGTAATCTACGGAGTGCGGCCAAAGAGGAAGGCGAGAAGGACAAACCTAACCCGCCCTCATGAAGATTATCTCGTGGAATATCCAAGGGTTGGGCCAAGCCCGGAAACAAAGAGGCCTACGGGAGGTAATACGTAAAACCCAAGTTTGTATAGCAGGTATATATGAAACTAAGTGCTCCAGTAGTAATGTAGACAATGTGATGTGATCTGTGGTTCCGGGTTGGAAGTTTGTAACAAACTTTGAACTGGATCCACGGGGCCGCATAATAGTTGCATGGGATAGTGATTATGTTGACATAGAGGTTATTAACTCCTCCGCTCAGCACATCGGGGTTCATGCCTCTTGTAGGACTACCGATGTGCAATTTGGAGTATGCTTTGTGTATGGATTACATAGTGTAGTCGATAGGCGAGCAATATGGGACCATGTAGATGATTTATTGCATGTACATAGGCTGCCTTGGATTATACTAGGTTATTTTAATTCAGTTATGAATGCGGAGGAAAAGGTTAATGGGGCTCCGGTATCGATGTACGAGTGCAAAGACATGATTGATGCTTGTCGTCGTCATGGTCTTGTAGACGCACCGTGCTCGACTCCGAACCCACTAACCTGGACCAATGGTACGATATGGAGCAGAATCGATCGTGTGATGGTTAACCCCGCATGGTCGGATTCTGCTTTTGCCTGTGATACTGATTTTCCCGATGAGTGGCACCTTTCGGATCACATGCCGGGGATTGTTTCGTTGTGCAGATTACAGGCCACAGGGAGGAAGTATTTCAAATTCTTCAACATGTGGACCAAGCACCCGAGATTCACGGAGATAGTTAGCGAGGGATGGGAGTCCGAAGTAAGGGGTACTTATCAATTTCGCCTATCAAGACTACTACGCGGACTAAATTAGTCACATATCTTCACGGGCCGCGGAGGCAAATGCTGCATTTACCACGGCTCTGGAGGCGTGTCGACTCCAACCTGACTCTTTGGACGCCAAGCGTAGGATGGAGGAGGCGAAGGAAACGGCAAAACGATTAAACGAAGCAGAAGGGAGTTTTCTAACCCAACTAGCTAAGTCTAATTACATTCTCAAAAGCGACAAATGTACTAAGTATTTCCATGCTTTGATGAAGTTTAATGGCAAACGCAACCATGTAGCGGCAATAACTAAGAGGGACGGCTCACAGACGCATTCCACAGAGGAGGTGGTGGTCGAATTCATAGAGTACTACCGAGGTCTTTTCGGGACGACGGTTAACATTCAGCTTCCAAATCCTGCCGAGCTCACCCATGGAGGATGCTTGTCGGAGGAAGACAACCGATTTTTGACATCTCCCGTTTCGGTAAGAGAGATTAAGGAGGCCTTATGGTCTATGGGGGATGACAAATCCCCAGATCCAGATGGCTTTTCGGTTGGATTTTTTAAGGCAACATGGGAGACAACATGGGCTGAGGTATGCGCAGCAGTCAAAGAGTTCTTCACTAATCGGAAACTCCTCAGGCAGTTCAACCATACCATAGTTGCCATCATACCCAAAGTAGCCAACCCGTCAAAAGTTGAGCACTTCCGCCCTATTGCATGCTGTAATGTCATTTATAAGATTATTACCAAGATCATGACACTGCGCTTAGCACGGTGTCTTGGTCCACTGATCGACCCGACCCAAAGCGCCTTTGTGGAGGGCCGGCTCCTCTCGGATAATGTCTTTATTGTGCAGGAACTTCTTCGAAAATACGAGGTCACACGGGACACAAAGCGATGTTTCCTCAATATTGATTTGGCCAAAGCGTACGATACGGTATCATGGGAGTTTGTCCGATTTGCTCTCTCCCACATCGGAGCATCACCCACCTTCATTGCCTGGATCATGGAATGCATTTCCTCCGTCACATACTCCATCAAGATAAACAAGACAATTCACGGGTTCTTCCATGGCAAGCGAGGACTTCGTCAAGGAGACCCTCTCTCGCCACTCCTCTTTGTTATTTGCATGGAGATCTTTTCAAGACTTGTCAAGAAGGAAACCAGAGGGATGTTTTTTCCTTTCACCAATATTGTGCTCCTATTAGGTTAACACACCTTATTTTCGCTGATGATATCGTGATGTTCTGCCGTGGTGATGCAGGTTCGGTAGGAGTGCTTCTGGGCTGTCTGACAAGATTTAGTGCCATGTCTGGACTTCGTGTAAATGAAAGGAAATCCTCCATGTTCTTGGCTTCAGTTCCAGATCAGGAACGTGCGACATTGCTGGGAGTCTCGGGGTTCAGGGAAGGTGTCTTCCCGTTCCGGTATTTGGGCATTCCGATCGGCCCATCTGGTCTAAAAGTGATACATTTCAAGCCATTCCTAGACATGATTAGTGCATATCTCTTCGTTTGGGCTAAGAAGACCATATCCTTTGCTGGCCACAAGGAACTCATCGGGTCAGTGCTACAAGGGAGTGCGGGGTTCTGGCTCTTTATGGTCCCTATCCCACGAAGCGTTCTCCACAGCCTGGTTTCCATATGTAGAGGGTTTCTTTGGAAGCATCCCCGAGTTAGGTGGTCAGATGTCTGTATTCCCAGGAGGGAAGGAGGTCTCGGGCTTTTGGACTTTGGCACCTAGAATAAGTGTTTTATGCTGAAGCATTTATGGCATATCACGACTCAATGAGACAGTCTATGGGTGCGTTGGGTACACCACCGGTATCTAACGCGGACAGGACCTTGGGAATGGAGTATCAATCGGAGAGACTCCCCCCTTATAAAGGCCATTCTACAGGCCAGAGATGTGATTCGGGATATGGCAGGAAGTGAGAATAGCAATATGGACATATTGGAGGATTGGAGCGAAGCCGGGATATTTAAGGTTTCCAAGGCATATGAAGATATCCGGCCTAGAAGGCCGTCGGTGGTTTGGATGAAGGAGGTGTGGCCTACACATAGCACGCCAAAGCATTCATTCATCCTATGGTTGGCTATGCTAGGTAAGCTTCCCACTCTTGACCGTCTTACGTATTTACAGGTTGAGCCTATATGCAGGTTATGTAACCGAGAGCTGGAGACTCATAGCCACATGTTCTTCACGTGTGGTTATTCCCAACAAATTTGGCACCAAGTATGTAACCGCCTACGCATTCCACGGTCTACCATGACAATCCCAGAGGCGATTACATGGCTTCGGAGGAACGCATCCTCGGACAACTGCCTCCTCTGGCGTGCCAGAAATGGATGCATCTTTGACAACAACCGAGCCCCTCCTGAGGTAGTTATTCGGATGATCCTAGACCACCTCTATATGGTACTATATGACAGGTTTCCATCGGTCATTGTGGAAACGATGCAATTAGGAAGATAGAGCTTACATGTTGGATACCTGTTGGCTGAGGTATTTGATGGTCTGGCCTTTGTTGACTTCGTTTCTTAGAGTTTCTGGTCGGTATTTGTATATGTATCGGGGTCCGTCGCAGGGGTGCTCTTTTTCCTCTTTGAGGGGTTTTTTCCCAATGGGTTTTACTGCATTGAGGTTTTAATGAGGCCCGGGGCGACATGTGCCCTGCTCTCATAGCTGCGACGATGTATAATTTTCTTTGATCTTGTATGTCAAGGCACAGTATGGGTGACCTGCGTGTTATCCCATTTGTGCCGCTAACAGTAGCAGTAGTACTGCTGTTGTATGTGTACTTGCTACCTTTTCCTTTTTGGAACACGCATGAATAAGAATTTACTTTCAACCAAAAAAAGGATACGACATATATTATATCGATCCAGTGTTTGGAAATACATTCAAATTTATAAAATCCAAAAATCTCAAATTAGATTGTGGCGTTTGTTGCAAAGTAGATAACCATTAGCGCTTTCCTCTGAATTAGAACGGTTTCTCGTGTTACTGTATCTCCAACGTGACGAGACATATTAAAATTTAAAATTATAATATTATAATCGTTGTTAATTTAAATTTTCGATTTACTAAGTCTTTAAAGAGAATTATGATAATAAAGATTCCAATATAATTTAAAAAACTCATTAGCACATATAATTTATTACCCTTAAATAATCAAATTTCAATTCTAAAAAATCTTTCCAAATCTTCCTAAATTTCTTCAAATCTTCCTAAGTCATTTCAATAATCATTTGATCTACACATATTATTTTTTTAAATCTAACAAATCTTTTCCAAATCTAGCTAAATTTATTTCTCCGCAACAAACGCGACAATCTGATTCAGGATTTTCGGATTTATTGTATCCAAATTTATTCCAGAACATTGGATCGGCACTATATATGTCATATCCTTATTATCAACAAATGTCAACACCGGTCGAGCCAACGATGCATCACGTGTCTCAGATGCATCGTTAACCAATGGTATAAAAAATTTTATCAATGGATGAAGAAAAGCGTAAACTTCCTCGTTTAGACCGGAGTCGTGAAAACGATGCACTGTGGTACGAATAACTAAATTCAAATGTAAATTTATATATAGTTAATTAAATGTTAATTTATCTTAACTTTGATTTATATGTTTCGTTAAGATCACTTTGTCGTCATATAACAAAGACAATGAAAGCTGATTACGATCGTCCATTTTATAATTAGACGTGGGTCGACCTCGATATTAAGAAACACTGGTGGAAATATTTTGTGGTATGTTTTAATAATATTTATTTATATTAAATCCAAATAATACTATAAATAAACTAATAATTTAATCTTTTCAACAAAAATTTTATTGGAATCTCGAGATTATTGGATTAATTAAGTCCAAATTTGAATGGGTTATTTGTGTTCGTCTGAAAGATCTCGTAAACGATTGTAAAACAGATCAAGAGAAGAAAGGAAAACCCATTTGGATGGCGAACAATGTATGTGAGCAAATGTGTGTTTATTGGATGATCCCGGATTTAAGCAAAGAAGCGAGCGAAGAAGTCAATCTCGCCGTTCTGATAGAGAAAAATCCGAGATGAAGACACATACAGCAGGATCTCGTTCTTTTGTAAAAGTTTACAAAGATTTGGTAAGATTATAATATTGTAAAATTGACATTTGGTTAATATTAAAAAATATATTTGTTAAATTTGTCTTAGGCGAAAGAGACATGATCTAAACCATCATTTGTAGAATTGTTGGAATGTACGCCTATTAAGAAGTCTGATGGTTTGTTGGTAGATGCTAGAGCAAAACGTGTTCATGACGATGTTCAGAACATGACATCGGAATGAGTGTCTAAATTCCACCGAGAGAAGACAGAACACAACATTCTCTTAGTTAGGGAGAATACAACGAATTGTATATCGATATATTACATTTTAATATAATTCGATTATTTGTAATTGTAATTAAAATTTCAATATTTGTTTCACAGCAAGTTACACTGTATAAGTTCGTATTTTTTGTCTTGGAGGAATAACATCATAACATTCAAGTTCCTCTAAAGGTAAATCAAAAGCGACAGACCACGAGATGCGAAATATTGTAACGCAATTGCTCGAGTCGCAATCAAAATGACATCAACGATTAGAACGACGATATCAACGGTTGATACGCATGCTGAAGGCAAAAATGTCTGTCATTGATTGGGATGCATACGAGAACGATGATACCGATGACGAAAATTCGAAAGTACCATCGATAAATTTGTAATATATGTTAATTATATATAAACATTAGCAAATTATTATTGTTTGTAAAAATTTTAAATTAAATCAAACTAAATCGTGATTTCAATCTTTTTGGTTTAAAAAAATTTGTGGACAGTCGTGGCCCATCTTTAACAGTTGCGGATGGCAACAATCCCTTCGTAATTTTTCGACGATTTGTTGTTCATTTATTAGTCACCTTTTTCCGCCAATCTACAGACGGCCCCGTGGTCTAGAATCATTGATGGGTTACGAAATGACTTATTTGTTCGTATTTGCGGACGAATTACGAACGGTATTGATTTGGAGATATTCGTTTGCGGACTACTATTTTTCATCCTTAATCTGTCCCTAAACAGATTTGAGGACAAATTCTTTGATCCCTAAACTCTGATTTTCTAGTAACAATATTATTATTAATTTATTTAACAAATCTATATGCATGATATATTTAATGAAGTTTTAGACATTTACAATTTAAAAAATCATAGATTCAATATAATCTTTCATAAAAGTTTTAGACATTTACAATTTTATATAATAAAAAATGTGATATAATTATAATAAAAAGAGATTTTTGTTTATTTTTTCCTAAGTTATTCTTCTTATTTTTTTTAATACAAAAAATAAAATGAAAAGGAAAAGAACATAAAAGGGGAAACAAAGAGCACTGCTTTTGTCACTTTATACGGTCGGAAAAAGAAAACAAAGTAAGCACTTACAAAGAGAAGATGATTGAAGAGCAGATTACTTTGTCAAAAAAACGCAAAAGTGGCACTTCCAACACTTCGGCATTTTGGTGTCGTTTCAGTTAGATGGAGGAGCTCTATAATAAGCAGGCACTGTTGCGGGGAAGAACATTTGCCTTACTCCTTCCGCTCTTATGATCGGAAGTATGATTCCTGACGCTCCCTGCGATTTTATTCCGTTAATTACCCGATTGAAGAAATGCATGTTAAGGCGAGAAAATACCGATTCTAGGAAAATCCAGAGTGGTTGTTACCGAGATCAATCTGGCTCCGATCCATAAGCGTTTAGGGGAAGGGAATGGGAGTAATAGTCGTCCACACCCGTACACTGCAACTGCAAAGAAATGGACCACCAAGCTCAGCGGGCGAGGGTTCAGACCCGAAAGCAACGAAACTGGCCCGTTAGAGAATACGCCCCCGAGACTCAGATAATCGAAGCAAGCTTGTCGCATCTCGTTCCTAGCTTGATCTGGTGATGCACAGAACACCTTGTACAAGGCACCCGCCAAAGTATTGATCGTCGATGCCACAGGCTGAAGAAAAGAGAACAATGTAATGAAATCGACTTTTTCGAGATTGTCGATAAAAGCTTACTAACTTTAGGACAATGATTTACCTTACGAAGAGTGTAAAACGATTCGAGATATTTACAGAGACTGGGTGCGTCATTAAGGTCTCGCAAGGGCTTAAGAAGATCACGTAGGACGACAATGTCGGACAATGCAACAGTCATTCCTCCCCCAGTTAACGGATGTCGCATGTTGAACGCATCTCCCATTAATAAAGCTCCGGGAGTAGGATGAGGTGCAGCTGGCATGCTTCTGTTTGGCATGGATTTGATGTTTCCTTTATCGATGGCAGCGATGAAAGATTCGTAGATCTCGGGGGGCATCTATAAAGAACATAAATGACCTTAATGCATGAACCGCCGAGTGAATCAATTATCTTTCACGGAACTAATTTGTAGCCAATAGTCACAGGAGAGGTGAGGTGAAGAGAAGAAGTGCACAAACAAGATCTTTACCTGAGGAGCCACTATGTTCTTCAAGTAGTAAGCCATTTCACCACTTGCAACAGAAGGCACTTTCTGACCAGGAACATCAACCAGACACCGGACCTCTGTGCTACTAATTGGATAGAACAATACTGGCGAAGGATCTGCTAAGACGACATGCCCGTGATTTTCATATGGCAGATGGCAGTTCTCGAGTACCAAACCGACAAAAGAAGAGGGTACCTCCACCTGGATTAAATAGGACATATAGTACACACATTGGTTGACCAAAATAATGTAGTTTTACTCCGACCACCGAAGGTTACTTCAGAAAGATAATAGAGAAATGGATTCTGATATAAACAATACCGAGCACGCCATCTCACCTTGGGATTACAAAGAGAACGACGCAGGTTTGAAAAGCAGCCATCACAAACTATAGTCAAGGCAGCAAATGCTGTTAGTTCCTCTCCAGCTTTATTCTTATACCTCACACCTCTGATTGTGCCGTTCTCTTCTAGCAGAGAAGTAACAGTTCCTTGCTCTAGTTGAACACTGTTGAGTAACAGTAAAAGAAGATCAATAGCAGTATGAAACAGGAACATGCTACAAAGACAAAGGCAGATTATCTAAGTGTTGGTTCAGATTCGAAATCGTATAACTTAATTGAATCAACTGATATTATAATAAATTTATTATCAATGAAATTCAGACAACTAACAACATATGTTCCGTGCATCTTTAATATCAGCCTAAACATATCATATTTAGGAATATGATCATGTAAAGACTAACAGGCAGAAAAAAAAAGCTTCTATATTCTTTTTACGTTTCAGTACTGCAAGCAGAAACAAATGGAAGGATCAAAGGGAAAAGGGGAAGTGATGTACTTGGGAAGAGAAGCAGCTTTGTCTCTCATCCTCTGAATAAAGCGCCCATTGTGAAAACTCCTTCCAGATACATCTGAGTGAAACTTCTCCAACGGATATGCCAGCCGAGTGCGTTTCCCGTCTTTGAAAAGAGCATAACCATACACACGTTGGGCATCTATTTCCTCGAGGCAATCTGCCCATAGCATACCGTCATAATTTATTAATAAACGACCATAAAACAAAATGAGAGGGAAAGAATGGCTGCTCCATGGCTTACACATGGTCCTCAAGCAGAATTTTCCCTACCTTCAAGTCCTAACTCCAGTAACTTGAGGTAGCCACCAGGCTGTAACAGTTCCCCAACAATCCGATCAGGCTCTGACAAATCTCTTTCAATGACATGAACGCGGCGGTTATCCTGCATATCAAGTTGCAGAGTAATTTGCGATTCAGTGAGTCACACGGTGAAGCAATGGATGTCATTCTAAGGTGAGCATAGAAAATGCCTAAACAAGTAAAATTTTAGAAGTACTTTTTCGTAGTGAGCAAGAATGCAAGAAAAAACACAAAACCATATCCAAATCATTGGTCTACTTCTTCGGGGCGGAAATCTGATTTGCTCTTGCATTAGAACAAGCTATATGCCTCAAAGTAAATAAGCAAAGCAAAATTTTGACAGCACTTAACAATTAGAACCTAACTGACTTCTCTCATGATATCATCTAACACAAAACTGTTCAGAATCTCAATTAGAGAAATAAAACAGAAAACACGTGAATTGTATTAGTTCAGCCGTATGGTCAAATCTCTGAACTCTAATAAAAATATCCTAAATGAGACTTCTCCTACCTAACAAATAAACTTAGTTGTATAATCATTGATGTTTGAATTCTGCAATTTCATACCTTAAATAGCCCATAAAGTCAAAGGACCATAAGGTTCAAAATTTTAAAAATTTTAAACTCAGACTATAGTAGTTGACCTTGCTGATCTCTTTGAGAAGCAAAACAATGATGAATTTCCAGCATTTGAGCATAGCGTGCAGCAGTACACTTGGACAAAAACAGATAGGGGATTCCGGAATAATTTGCATAAAACCCAAAATTTGAACAGAAAACACAAATGATTTGAATGTGTTTCTCAAATTTTATGCGTATGGCTACATTGCTTAAAAAATAATATTTTCAAAAAGACAAAAAAGGTAAAGAAGAAAGCTAATTAAACTATATCCCCTCAGTTGATACGACTCGTCTAAACAAATTCATACGGATACTCATATTACGCTCGACCAATCACATGGATTGCTTCAACAAAAACAAAAACAAAAATAATCAGAATAAATCAAAGCACACCACGAATAGGCATAAAATCAAATCGGAAAACTTTCTCCAATCCCTTCAAATTTCTAATTCCAGCAATACGGAAATCAAATCCGCCAACAAAAGCGTCAACCTAATTAGAAGAAGAAAACGACCTTTCCGAGAGTGTAAGCAAGAGCTGAGCCAGCAACGCCAGCTCCAACGACAATGACATCGGACTCGGAGCCGGCGGCCGATCCGCAGTCGCTGGGGACAGGGGAGGAGACGGTGCTATTGAAATCGACCGTCGTCGGAGTTCGCTCTCTCGTTGCACTCCGCATCCTTCTCGGCTTCACGAGAAATTTGTAGAATGCAACGACGGCGAGGATGAATGCCAAGATCCAACCCCAAGGATGAGGCTCCATTATCGCCGTGAGGAGGATTCTATTCCTGATAATGGAGGAGAAGGAGAATGAGAGAGCAAAAATGTAATAAATATATTTTGATTTATTACTATTATTATTAGTGAAAGAAATTAAAACCAAAAATCACTTATTTTCATAATTAAACTCTTCATTGCAATTGTCTAATAATATATAATAGAATTTTATAATTTAAAGGTATAAGATTTTAAATTTGGTTTTATTACAAATTTAATGACAAAAATTGTTATTGTAATTGTTATTGTTATCGTTATTATTATTATTATTGTTGTTATTATTATTATTATTATTATTATTATTATTATTATTATTATTATTATTACATGTCGTAGTCACGAGGGGACTCGATGCTAGTTAAATTGCGCTGGCAAAATCAATCTTTGTCTGCAGCCCACGGGAACCTTTTTTACACGTCAGATTGAGATACGATTTTTATAATATTCATTAAAAATTACGATAGGATAATTACTGAAATTGTCTAGTTTTTAACAAATTAATATCATATAATTGATATGTTTGTAACTGTTTTGTAAATTCAAAATGAGTTCGAATAAAATGGTTAATATTTTAGAAAAAAATATTATATTTTATTTTAAGAATGGTGGAACTTTTGATTTGAATGGAGTGTACTCAGATCACAATTTCAAAGAGAAATAGTTGAAATTGATTAAGAGACCAAATTTATAGTATTCGAGAATATTTTACATTATAAATATATTGTAACTTATCTTCTTAATTGATTAGTGATAGGTAACACAATATAAATATTTTATAATATATTTAATTAATTTTAAATAAATATTTTATTTTTTAGTTATTTTAAAATTATATAGCATCAGAGTTTTTTTTTAAATTCGGTAACACAAATTATTTTTCGACGATAAACCGTTAACTCTCAACTTTTGACGAACAGACTATTCATCGATGACCTTTAACGATCCTCGACCCTTAGTAACTCTCGATCGAGAACAGATATTCGACCCTCGACCAGCGGCGGATATACTATTCCACATTGTTCATCGTACTTTTCGACACTCAGAGACCAGACTCGAAAGATCTCCACGACGGATTTTGTCGACCGCCCAACCCGACAGACTTCTTCGATCGACAATACTATTCATCACATTCTTTGTTTCTCCACTAACTGTTCATCGTCTTCTTCGATTCTCCACTCACACACCTCGGATCTTTCACCAAGACCGAAAAATCTCCACCGAAAACCTACAATAAATTGATTGAAACTTTCGACCAACGTCAATTCACGAAAACTAAATCCCGTGTGATGGACAAACGCGAGACAAATAACCCCGACGGATTGACTATTCCCAATCGAATCTAGACGACCCTGCGCATCGACTAGGAAACCAGACGACGACACACCGACTAGAGGCCGACCAGACGACGATCGACGATGAAACCAGATAGACCAGACGGAACTCGCCTGGTGGTTGAACGGTTTTCTCGATTTCGTCCCGTTGACGGGAGCTTAATTCGAGGACAATTTAATTAAACGATTTGGAATGATTTTCGTTGTTCTTTCGACGATGAACAACGGTTTGTTTGGATTTTCTTATTATAAATTCTTTCGGCTCGACTCAAATTATTGAAGGATCAATGATTCAACGTCGAACAATTTCTCCTTATGATTTAACTTCAGGTGATAATCCTGGTTTGATTTTGTCTTGTCCACTTCTTCGAGAGAAAATTATGAAGAGTGGAAAATTAAAATTCTCCATGCTCTAAAATCTCATAAGAAGTTTGGTTTCGTTGATGGCAATATTGCGAAACCAGCTGTTGATTCACCTGATTTCGAGGATAGGAAAACCAATAATTCTTAGGGATCATCTCCGCAATCGATTCTCCATTAAGAATGGTCCTTAAATTCAACAACTTCAAGCATAATTAGCCAATTTTATACAAAAAGGATTGTCCATTGATGCTTATTATGGAAAGCTTAGTCTTATATGGAGGAATTTTATGAATTCTCGACCATTACATGTATGCAAGTGGGAAAATGCATTTATGAATTGATGTCCAAGCTGGAACAAGATCGAAATGAGGAGTACATGATTTTCTTATTAGTCTTGATGAAACCACGTTTGGGGTCGTTCTGTTATCTTGAGATCCTTTGCCCGAACTAGATATTGTGGATCACATTATGTTATAATGTAAAAGTTCTCAAGAATTTTACGATCTTCTGATGAACGCACTAGTGCTATAGCTTTTACAGTCAAAAGCAGTGTTTCTCAAAATTTTACGGAGAACAAGGCCAAGTTTGTGTGCTACAATTGTAGAAGAAAATGACATGCTTCAGACTCATGTTTTCAAATTTCTGGTTTTCCGATTTGGTGGGGTGATAGGCCGTATAATCGAATGACCCGTGGTCATGGATTCGCTGTTTCGAGCAAGAGTCGTAGCTCTAGTTCATCCGTTCATGTCAATGTTACACAGGTCGTACCTCATTTACCTATTAAATCTATGGTTTCTTCTCATCTTTCTCATATTGATAGACAATAGGTATTTCTGAGGAACAATGGAGAACAATGGTTATACTATTAAACGCAAATAAGATTGGTGTTACTGAAAAACTCTCTAGTAGGATTTCTTGATTTTCTTGGATTATTGATTCTGGTTGTCTCATCATATGATTGGTGATGCAACTTTACTCACTAATATTTTTTATATAGAACCATACTCTATTATTCTATCCGATGGTCGAACTACATCATCTATTATACACGAAGATGTTCTCATTAGCATAAAGATGATCTTGTGTGATGTATTTATTGTTGAAGGACTTGGCTACAATTTTATTTCTCTTTCTCAGCTTCTGGAACAACATGATCATCCTTTTTAATTTGCTCACAAATTCTCTATTGTTTAGGATCGCATTACATAGGCACTGATTGAAGCGGGTGAGTAGCAAAACAGTTTCTATTATTTTCGAAGTTTCGATACGGTGGCCATTATATCTAGCAAAAAAAATTTCATGATATCAAAAATTTGGACATTCCACTTCGAACATGATAGAATCAATACCGAGTTTAAATTTTTCTGGTCGTACCGAGTTTTTGAATAAGACTTGTGATGTTTGTATGCGAGCAAAACAAACACGTGACTCTTTTTCTATACGTATTGATAAAGCAAACAAGATTTTTCAGCTCATACATTGTGATTTTTAGGGTTCGTATCGTACACCTTCTTTTTCTAAAGCAACTATTATTTGATAATAGTTGATGATTTTCAAGAGATACTTGGATTTATCTAATGACACACAAGAATAAGTCACTATCCATATTCAACATTTTATGGATATGGTCTCCTCGTCAATTTGGAAAAAATGTACAAATCGTATGAACGGATAATGGTACTAAATTTATGTGCGTTTGTTGATATTTTCTAGAAAAAGGCATACATCATGAAACTTCATGTGTGGGTACACCACAACAAAACGGAAGAGTTGAACGAAAACATAGATATATTCTCAAAATTGCACGATCTATTCTATTTCAGTCTCATATATCAATTGAGTTGTGGGGAGAAAGTGTTTTTACAATGACCTATCTTATCAATAGAACTCCATTTACTCTTATTAATGATCGAACACCATATGAGATTCTTTATGGTTCAGCTCCATCCTATGAACATTACATGTATTCGGATCCTTGTGTTGTGTTGATAATCAACAAACACATGGCAATAAATTTGAAATTCAAAGTAATCGTTGCATCTTTGTTGGTTATCCTTATGGTCAAAAGGGATAGAGAGTTTATCATCTTGATTGTTAGATATTTTTAGCTTTTCGTGATGTTGTTTTCTCTAAAAATGAATTTCCTTTTCTCATTTTCAATGATGCACCATGTCAAGTTTCTTCACTTCCTTTTGCCTCGAAATGGACATGGCCTACTTCTCATAAGATTTCGCCTTCACCAACCTTTGATACTTCCGTACCTATTGCCTCCTAATGATCATGAAAACACGATGGTTTCTGCTGAGGAGTCAATTGAATTAGGACGAGGAAAATGCACAAAGTTTCCTTCTAACCAATTGCATGATTTTATGATTAATACGGTTCAAGTTACTGCTCTTGTCGTCTCCTTGCCTCTATATCCGATTTTTTATTTGTGTCTTGTACAAAATTTTCAGATTCTCATCATGCTTTTCTAGCATCTTTTACTACTATCCAAGAACCTCGTTCATATCATGAATCTTTGACTGATGCTAATTAGACGGCAACAATACGCGCTGAGATTAATGGTATCGAAAAAAATCATTCTTGGACTCTTGAAAGTCTTCCTCGTGAGAAAAAAGCTATTGGAAGCAAATGGGTCTTCAAAATCAAGTCTTGTTCTGATGAATCTATTGAACGCTACAAAGTTCACTTGGTTATTTTTGGAAATAATCAAGTATAGGAGATCGATTACGAGGATAATTTTGCTCCTGTGGCAAAGATGGTGATGTCGTCGTTCTGATCATTGATGATGTCGTTCTGATTCTTGTTGCGACTCGAGCAATTGCGATCCAATATTTCGCATCTCGTGATCTGTCGCGTTGCTTTACCTTTGGAGGAATTTGAATGCTATGATGAAATTCCTCCAAAACTAAAAATACGACCTTTATACGGTGTAACTTGACGTGAAACAAATATCGATATTTAATTACAATTATAAATAAAAAATTATATTAAAATGTAATAATTTACCTCGAGATACAACTCGTTGTATTTTTCCTGACTAAAAGGAGGTTGTGTTCCGTCTTCTCTCGGCGAAATTTAGGATACTCATTTTGATGTTTTATTATGAACATCATCATGAACACGTTTTGCTCTTACATCTACCCACGAACCATAAGATTTCTTATTGTACGTACGTTTCAATAATTTTACGTATGACGTTCGTATTTCTTCACTTTCGTCTAAAAAAAATTTCAAATATATATTTTTAATATTAACCAAATATTAATTGTATAAATTCTTAAACAATATTATAAATCTTACCAAATCTTCGTAAACTTCTGCAAAAAAATGAGCTCCAACGGTATGTGCGCTCATCCCGTATCCTTCTATATCAGAACGACAATATTGACTTGTTCACTCCCTTCTTTGCTTAAATTCGGGTTCATTCCAATAAGTGCACATTTACTCCCAGACATTGTCTACTATCCAAACGGATTTCTCTTCTTCTCTCATCTTTTTTGCAATCTTTTACGAGAGCTTTGAGACAACTCCCCTAACCCATTCAAATTCATACTTTAATAGTCAGATAATCTCGGGATTCCAATAAATTTTTTGCTGAAATCATCAAATGATTATTTTATTTAAACTATTATTTGAAAATTTTGATAAAAAATAAATATTATTAAAAAACATACTACAAAATATTTACACAATCGTTTCTTAATATCAGGATTGGCACGCACCAATTATAACATGGATGATCGTAATTGGCTTTCATGGTCTTTTTTATATGACGAAAAAGTTGATTGTAACCAAATTTATAAATAAAAATTAAGATAAATTAAAACTTAATTAACTATTTAAAAATTTACATTTGATTTAGTGATACATACTATTGTGCATCATTTTCATGACTCGTGTCTAAACGAGGAAGTTTACACATTTCCTCATCTATTGATCAAAATTTCTTCCACCGGTTGTTCGTGATGCACTTGAGGCTCGTGATTCATCATTGGCTCGACTGGTGGTGGCATCTGTTGATAATAAAGATACGATATATATTATGCTTTCTTACATGGTGATCTAAACGAAGAAATTTATATGAAACCTTTACATGGTTTTGCTCCATTAGATTCGTCACATGTTTGCCATTTACGAAAGTCATTATCTGGTTTGAAATCGGCACCACGTTGTTGATTTGTAAATCTTGGAAGTTCTTTAAAAACCTATGGCTTATAAATTATAATCTTCACCTTCTGATTATTCTTTTTTACATACTTTGCCGATGAAATTCCTCTACATGTACTTATCTATGTGGATGATTTGATCATTAAAAAAAATCATCAGGTGTTATTCGTTAGTTCAAGGATTATCTTGGTAGTTGTTTCCATATAAAGGATCTTGGTATTCTAAAATATTTTTTTAGGTATTGAAGTTGCACGAAATCCTGAAGGAATTTGCTCTATCTATGAAAATAGGCGTTGGATATCATCTTATAATTTGGTTTACTTGGTTTAAAACCGATTGGTTATCCTGTACTCGATCAGAATCATCATCTTCAGTTAGCAGAGGGCGTTGTTTTGGATGATCCGTTACCTTATCGTTGTTTGGTGTGTCGATTATATGTGGCATTTACACGTCTAGAATTGTCATATCAATGCATATCCTCTCACCATTCATGTAGATTCCAAGACAAGAACACTGTGATGTGGCACTTCACGTTGTTCAATATCTTAAAAACAATCGTGGACAAGGTATTCTTCTTCGATCAGATTCTACTTTACAACTTTCTGCTTGGTGCGACTCTGATTGGGTAAGTCGTAAGTTAACTCGTTGATCTTTAACGGTTTGGTTGATTCAACTTGGATCTTCTCCAATATCTGGACGAAAAAAGCAACATATAGTATCTCGATCTTCTGTCGAAATTGAATATCGCTCTATGGCTATGACTACATGCGAACTAATATGGCTTAAAGCTTTACTTCAAGATCTTAGTTTTCATCATTCAAAGTCGATTCATCTAGCTTGCGACAGTAAGGCGACATTACATATCACAACTAATCTAATATTTTATGAACGAATAAATCATATAGAGATTAACTGTCACTTTGTTCATGATGCGGTTCTCAATGACACCATTGCTACTAGACATATTTCGACTCACGATTAACTTGCAGACATTTTTACCAAAGCTTTAGATTGCAAAAAAATTTGATACATCTTTGAAAGGTATTAAATAATATCATATATTCCTATATTTTCTACTAAATTACTTTAGTCTTCTTTATTTTTATTGATTAGTGATAATTAAACACATTATAAAAGAGACAATTTAGTAGAAAATATAGGAATATAGTGCATAGACATTCAAAATAAAATTAATGGTGTGAAATGATTAATTTAATATTAAGGAGGTTTTATCTTATATATTAATAAATTATGGAACAAAACAATATACTAATAAGTAATAATAGATCAAATTGCAAAAGGGTAACTTCAAAAATATCTTCGTAGGGCTAAAACACTTCAAAAATACCCTTCCCGAAAAAGAAAAAAATTTTAACTTCAAAAGTACCCTCGTCCTAAAACATTTCAAAAATACTCTTCCCGAAAAAGAAAAATTTTTTAATTTCAAAATTACCCGTATAAATGTTGATATTCCCAAAATACCCCTGCGACCTTACGATCCAGTTCGACCCAGCGACCCAGTTTGACCCTGTGACCCTTGTCCTTCTGCGACCCTTGTTCCTCTGCGACCCTTGGACCCCTGCGACCCTTGTCCTTCTGCGACCCTTGTTCCTCTGCGACCCTTGGACCCCTGCGACCCTTGTCCTTCTGCGACCCTTG
>CM071865.1:46277799-46297517 GCA_036759665.1 Gynandropsis gynandra | reverse complement strand
AGAAAAAAAAACAATGTACCAAATATTAGAAAAAAAACAATGTACCAAATATTAGAAAAAAAACAATGTACCAAATATTAAAAAAAATGTACCAAATATTAAAAAAACAATGTACCAAATGTTCACATCTACTAGTCCAAAAAAAAAACAATGTACCAAATATCAAGTTAGTCTTCGGGTTCAAAGGTACGTTCTTCATTATTATATATATCAGTCGTCATCTTCTCACGCATGGAAGTAACCTTGTCGTCGTAAATTAAGCGAAATATATTCATATCCTTTAATAACGAGGCTTCTACGAATTTATAGGAGAAAACACCACAGTCATTCCCGCTTTGGTTCTGTGGCAGACCATCATAATACACATACCTCCATTCATCTTCTCCAGAAGCCAAAGAAGGAAACCCTCCGAGAATGAGCATCTTGGGGACAGCTTTTCTTATCCTCTCAATCACCGGATCGATGTGTGTTTCCTTAAGGCTCATCTTGCAGTCGTATATTGTGATGCATCGGGTTTTGAAATCCGCTTTAATGACTACCCAATGACATCCTACCCATCGATTATTTATCAATGGAATGATTAGAACCGAGACAAAACCTTCATAATCACTAATCGGTGCCTTGGCGTTCAAAAACTGACTAAGCATTTCCGGCAAAGTTTCCATATCCTCGTACGTCCACATCGAGAGCGTCTGCATGAAAGCAACAAGACAAACGTAATAATTCTGATACGCGCTAGGATCCGATGCCAAGCGAGAAGACAGCCCCATCAACGCCTACCAGCATCTTTCTTTCGCCCTCTCCCTCGCACTGTTCTTGCTCTTTTCGCCAGTGGAGGTTCAACATATGGCGCAGACTCCTTCGATAAAGGCCCAGCACCTGCATAAAGTTTACCTCATTAAACATATGGCGACCAATGGGACCAATGCGACTTATGCGACCAATGGGACCAATGCGACCTATGCGACCAATGGGACCAATGCGACCTATGCGACCAATGGGACCAATGCGACCTATGCGACCAATGGGACCAATGCGACCTATGCGACCAATGGGACCAATGCGACCTATGCGACCAATGGGACCAATGCGACCTATGCGACCAATGGGACCAATGCGACCTATGCGATCCATGCGACCATTTGACTTTAGCGACCCAGTGACACATGCGACATATGAAACCCATGCGACTCTAACGACCCTGCGGCTTATGCGACCCTACGACTCTAACGACCCTACGGCTTATGCGACCCTACGACTTATATGTCTCGATGGAAATTGACACTCAAATGACCTTTTCACTAAATATTACTTACTTGGTGGAACTCCATCAGGAGCAAGGTTTCTTGACACTGGATTTGGACGTCGAAGGAATTCAAAAGCAAAATCACCAACAGTGTCGGAAGATTGGGTTTCGGTGATCGCAACTTTCTCGGCAGCCTTTGATTTTGGATTAGGCACATGAATCCCGACATCCCTTAGAAGGTCTCTTACGGCGTTGATGATTCTCTTCTTCGACTTCCTTCTTTCCCCTATTAATTTCTTCTCCAGTGTCAGAGGGACTGCAGCATCAGCATCAGCATCAGCATCAGCATCAGCATCAGCATCAGCATCAGCATCAGCATCAGCATCAGCATCAGAATCAGCATCAGCATCACTCACGCAGTCCTTCCTCTTAGTCCCTTTTTCCTTATCCTTTTTTGATCACCAAGAGCTGCTTTTCGTGTCAGCAGTTCTTGCTCACGGATATCCTCCCAACAAATACCCTTCGGATTTCTACGAAGATGTTTCATCCATATCTGAACATCGGGATCGTCGCATCCCTCGTAATCCTCCAGACCAGAAAGTAAAGCTTCCTCTTCGTGTTCAGCATGAAGAATACTTAGAATATCCTGAAAAACAAAACATAACCATTATTACCCTCTGTGACCCTTGTTTCCCTTGTGAACCTTGTGTAATTGTTACCTTAGAATCTCCAATCTGCCTTATCACATCTACATACTTCGGGTTAAAATTTGATTTAACCATCTTCTTGCACATTCTTGGGCAGGATCGATGCGCCCAAGAATGCGCCTAAGGATGGTTTCAAATGGAAGTAACTGAAACATTAAAATAAAATGATAAGAATGCAAAAAGTACGAAAACATTCAAGTTATTCGAATAATATATACAACTTACCATTAGTGGGATCATGAAACCGCCACAATACCATTTTGGTTTCGGTGATTCCCCGCTAACGTGTTTGCGGCAAGTATCCACAATCATCTCGAATGTGTACCGACCCCATGGAAAGCCTTCACAAAATTCTAAGTCATCAACCATGTCAATGAGATCATGGCTGATAGAGTTTTCTGCTGAAGGCTTGTGAGCCATAACTTGCGCCAACAACATCAAAGTTGGGAACCTCTTCCGGTCGTCGGAATTCTTCGCCTTCACAAGCTTTTCACTGACTTGTTCGGAGGTCACCTTTCCACGGCCGAAATTCTTCAGCCTGAATGTGACACTCATCATGGACTCCCATCCTATGGGATATGGTCCACATTTCAATCCGAAAATTAGTGTGTGCTCCACTATAGAGTACCGGATGGGAATGTCGTTTATGACGAACCACAACTCTGTATTATCCCGTATAATCACGTATGACGAACCACAACTCTGTATTATCCCGTATGTCGTACAGACATTTGAACCTTCGTCAATGTGGAGTCACATTGTAAGTGAAATAAATGCCTAAATTGTGACTCGTTCTCGAAGTAATGCAATCCCTGATCATTTAAGATTCCTCTCAGCATCCTTATTGTCTCGTGAGGATAACACTTCGTGGTGATCTTTGCAATTCTGTCCATGTGCTTGAATTCATACACAAATCTCGGCTTTGGCGCCACCTGGAAAATGACCAATTCCGAATACATTATACTTCTAACGACCTAAGCGACCCATGCGACTCAACCGACCCATGCGACGCAACCGACCCGTGCGACCCTCAACCGACGCGTGCGACCCATGCGACTCAAACGACCCTCAGACACTCCGTGACACTCACCCATTTCAAATCAATAAACTGAGTCGAAGATGGTCATGAAGCTACTGCGACCCTTGCTACTCAACCGACTCACAGAGTCGAAGATGTTCATGCAACTCCTGTGACCTTTGCGACCTAACCGACTCACTGACACTGACCCATTTCAAATCAATAAACCATTTTGTGACTCGAAAGCTTGCAAAACCCTAGAAATCGAACTACTTACACTTATTGACGCCATTGAAGATTGACTCGTGCTCTCTTCGCCAGTGATGCTGCTGCCTAGCCATTTTCCTTCTCGCCAACTTCAAATCGTTCCCTCTCAAGTTCGAAATCACTTATTTCTTTCTTCCTATCAACTTTTAAACAGGTTTTACGACGAAAAACTGTTCGTCTTTCTCGTTTTCGGCAGTTTTTCACATCGAAAAATTGCCGAACTTCCATTTTTCCACGTTCAAACGTTAAAGATAAATTTGTCTTTTTCTACAATTTTTATTTTTCGGATTTAATAATTATTTTGGGAAGAGTATTTGGCCATTGCAAAAACTAGAAATTGTTTTTTCGATTTATTTATTTATTTTTAAGTGATTCCAGTATCTAATTTCCCTCTCCGATCAGTCTCGGACTTCCCTTTACCGGCAGGAGAAATCAAGCGCCATCCATGGCTGCGGCAGCTAAAACACGAAGAGCTCGGTTTTCGGAAATTGACTACGAAGATGATGAACTGGATGAGGAAGCTGGTGAAGTGATCGAATCGGCTCCGCCTCTCGAAGTCGGAGAAGAGAGATCGCTAGGTGTCTTCGGCGTCAAGAAGAAGCTCCTCAAATCCGGTGTTGGATGGGAAACTCCAGAATCCGGCGACGAGGTCACTGGTACCCACTCTCTTCGAGTTTTTTTCACTTGCCTTTCCATTTTCATTTGTGAATGTCTGTGTGTCGGTTGTGTTTGTTTCCTGAGAAAATTTTTATGAGAAACTTTCGAGAAACTTTCTTCTGTTTTATTCTCTTTTTTATTTGTTAGCGGCTCTGAATTTGAGTTTGACATCCTGTTTGATTTTGATGGTACGTTTACAGTAAACTATGTTGGTACTTTGCTTGATGGGAAAGTCTTCGAGTCGACGATGAATGGAGATGAGCCTGTGACTTTAAAGATCGGGGAAGGTGAGATTTTGTGCTGAAATGTTGGTTCTTCAGTACTTTACTTTTGATTTTCTTGGTTGCTCTTGACTCAGTTTGTTTTCATGTTTTGTAGCTAAGGTTCCCCAAGGCTTGGAAAATTGTATTACAACAATGAAAAGAGGGGAACGTGCGTTGTTCACATTGCCTGCTGAGCTCGGTTATGGAGTGGAGGGCAGTGAAAATGTGCCTCCAAATTCCATTGTTCAGTTTGAAGTTGAACTTATCTCATGGATTTCCGTGGTGAATCTTCGTAAAGATGGAGGTATCATCAAGAAAATTCTACAAAAGGGCAAGAGAGATCAACGCCCTGGCGATTTGGATGAAGTTCTTGGTAAGCATGTTACTCATGGCTGTATCTTTTGCCAACTTGTGCTATACATATTTTCCATTATGGTTTCTTGGTTTAGTCATGCTTTAATACATGAGTGCTTGTTTTGGTTATTGCAGTAAGCTACCAAGTGGAGCTTGTTGATGGTGCTGTTGTGGCCAAAACCCCAGAGGAAGGGATTGAGTTTTGCTTGAAAGATGGTACATTATTTAGAATTATTAGCAGAGGTTTTTTTGTTCCATTTCTGATTTATCACACTTTGGTTTTCAGGTCATCTATG
The DNA here is from genome assembly GCA_036759665.1 of Gynandropsis gynandra. Taxonomy (NCBI): domain Eukaryota; kingdom Viridiplantae; phylum Streptophyta; class Magnoliopsida; order Brassicales; family Cleomaceae; genus Gynandropsis; species Gynandropsis gynandra. Next base: position 46,292,709 of record CM071865.1, on the reverse strand, counting down.
TCCGGCATTATCACAAGCAGTTGTGACCATGTGTCCAGGAGAGAAGGTCAAATTGATTGTTCAGCCTCAATGTACGTCTTGGTGCTTCTTCTAACCTTTTACTTTTGCTATTGCAAAATTTTCTCCTTTGACATGATAAAAATGCAGATGGGTTTGGAGAAGAAGGAAGAGACTCTAGCGGAGAGACCAGTGCTGTTCCACCAAATTCCATTCTATATATTGATTTAGTGCTGCTTTCCTTCAAACCTGTTATCGATGTTTCGGGAGATTCAAAGGTTTACAAGAAAATTCTGAGGCAGGGTGAAGGAACACTTGTTGCAGATGATGGTGCAACTGTAACTGGTACGTGTTTCTACAATTTATAATCTCATGGCTAAGCAGTCAATTGCATGTTAAAGCTTACATCGTACAAGGAAGGTTTATAGTTTACGTTATTAACTTGGGCCATGCCTTGTTTAGAAATTTTGAACATTACCGAAAGTCATCCTTGGGAAATTGAGAGGAAACTTATTCAGAAGATTGTCAAACTTGTTAGCTCATACATATACGTTACCCAGTGGAATACAGAGCCATGAAGATACCATTTCTAATCTGTTTAACTAATGTGCTGAAGCGGGGAAAACCGGATGAGATACATAACCTTTTTATTAATGGTGGAAGATCTATTTCTTTGTAACCAGGCATCATAATGGCTCGTAACGGTTTGCTAACATGCTATTTACTTGGAGTTTGCATAACATAGTTTTAGATTTATGCAGTCAGCTATGTTGCAAAGCTCGAGGATGGTACAATATTTGAGAAGAAAGGAGCAGATGGAGAGCAGCCTTTGGTTTTTGTGACTGATGAAGGTCAGTTTATCGAACATTATCATGGTCCTGGTCCTACATTTGCATATAATCTCAGCATTACAATAAGGTTCATTGCTTAGCTGTACACTGTTTTGTTATTTATAGAGCAAGTGATCCCTGCCTTAGACCGAGCTGCAGCAACAATGAAGAAAGGGGAGCAGGCAATATTAACCATAAGTCCTGAATATGGTTTTGGAAATGTGGAAGTTCAGCGTGATCTTGCTAAAGTCCCTCCATCTTCGAATCTGATATATGAAGTTGAAATGTTGGACTTTGTCAGGGTAATAACTAGCACCGGAAATTACAAACTTTTCTAGTATCTTGCCTGTGTACTGTTTTTTATAAGCTGGAGGTTTTGAGATTCCAAGTACTGTAACCATCAGGCTAGCTCTCAAGCAACCTTCCTATGATGTTCATGAAGTTAATCATAGATCAAGGAATTGTGAAAGTTCTCTATCAACCTTTTGACAAAATTAAGCTATTACGTGTTCACATATGAAGGGTGTAGTTTTATTGAAAAAGTTCCAATAATTTCTTCTTAGTTGTAGAACACGGCTTCTAATCGTTTTCTTGATTCTCTGAGAACAGGAGAAAAGACCATGGCAGATGAATAATCAAGAGAAAATAGAGGCTGCCTGTACAAAGAAAGAAGAAGGCAATCTGCTTTATAAAAATCAAAAGTACCAGCGAGCGGCGAAGAAATACAATAAGGTAATTCAATTGCAAAGTTACACCTAAACATTTGAGGTGAGAGATGTGCCTTTTAGTATTGAAACAAATATCATATATATGAATAAGTAGGGTCAGATTGCTAAACTATCCAAGTTAATCTATTACAAAGGTTAAGTTTGGTGTGGCAGGAGAGATAGATTAGCTTCAGCTACACATTGATAGCTCTTCCTCCTGCTGTCTCAATGTGTCTTATCTTCTTCCATGCATAAGTTGTCATGTACCATCTATAGAATTAAAAATGAAGATGGCTCTTTCCAAAGGTGGTCTTAGTAGATAAAGTATGATGAGTCGATAGATCTATATATACTTATGGAAAATGTCCTTCTGCATTCTTCGGTTTGCTCCTCAAATACTCGTACGGTCTTTCCCACCTTCTCAAATCCCAGCTATGATTTGGGAGGCGCTTCCGTGAGACTTGAATTGCTATACCCATGGAATTTAAGACAGATCTCACTCGTTTCGTTAGAGTTACTGGATGAGCTAAATCTAAACTTTCCCCGATATATCTTTAAACTTTAAGATATGACACGGGACAATGGGATCAAATCATGCATGTGGTCTGCCAAAGCTCTTAACTTTACATTTGCAGAAAAATGATGAACCAGAACAAAGCTAACACAATTTAGTTGAAGATTGTGTTGCAGAAAAAAATTACGAACCAGGCAGAAAATGCTTTTGTCTGAACAATTATCTGTGTTAATAGGCTGCAGATTGTGTTGAAGATGGTTCCTTTGAAGATGACGAAGAGAAGCAAGTCAAGGCTTTGAGAGTATCTTGCTGGTTGAATGGTGCGGCCTGTAGTCTCAAGCTAAAGGATTTTCAGGAAGCCATCCGGTTGTGTTCAAAGGTACATGAGCTACGGAAAAGCAAGTTTATAGATGTCAACCTTGACTTATTTACTTCCTTCTACTGTTCCTTCAATTAATTTTGTGTGTTTTCAATAAAGCATTGTCTACAAATTTGTTTTGGATGAATAAGAAATATTTTCTAGGCAAAAGCATAAATAGCAATTAGAATCTTAAGTCGTATGTTATTTTCTCTTTGCTACCAATTTAGATGACTTAGAAATTCACCAAAATGCCGAATTCAGTATTTAAAACTAATGTTGCTTACTGTATATTAAATGTACTGACATCTGGCATCTGGAATCTGGGTCATGAGATAGAAGACAGATATAGTTAAATCTCCTGGTTGGTCGTTGTTGCAGGTGTTAGACATTGAGTTTTTAAATGTGAAAGCCTTATATAGACGTGCACAAGCGTACATTGAAGTCGGGGATTTATTTCAAGCCCAAATGGATGTCAGAAAAGCTCTCGAGGCTGATCCTGAGAACCGGTAATTGTCCCATCTCTGCATTTCTCCTGTGCATAACATGTGAATGACTTCATATTTCCAGGGAGGTGAAGTCACTTGAGAGGACGCTGAAACAATCCCAGGCGGAGAGTGACAAAAGAAATGCAAAGCTTTATGCAAACATGTTTAAACGTCTTGCAACAAAAGACTCGCTTGACACGTCTGAACCATCGAAAGTGAGTCTTGTCTGTCCTTTTCTTCTGCTATCTCACCATTTTCTTATACCCCTGGGGAATCTTGGGCACGTTTGAAAGAATAAACTACTCTCCAAAATGTTTAATTCACAAGGCTTCCTCTTTCACATGCTTTGGAGACTAACAAATGTAGTGGTGCCGAACTCCTAAAATCAAGCGAGAGACCGATGTTTCCATGAGGGAACGGTAGCATCGTCGTGTTTTTCAGTCGTATTCTATATATGTTTTATAATCGTTCACAAGCACGCTTACTCAGTTCTCATGACAAAATTCATTCATGGGAAAATGTCCTTGTCAATGTGTTGATACATCTATTGTACGTTCCACAGAAATTAAAACATACGGAAGCAGAAGAAGAGCAAAGGGCGACGATACCAGATGCAGAGGTTGCTGCAGGTTATGCAGAAAATTCGAACGAGTAGGTGTGAGAAGGCGCGGGTCGAATAATAAATTGAAAGAAGAGAGATATTTGCACAAATTAGGTTAAGGTACTAAGCAAGACAAAAACATTTTCTTGTCCTATTGGTCTGTAACTTTGTAAACATAATTTAGGTTAGAGACTTTTGCTCTCAAGTAGTGAAAAAATTATGTGAATTGTAACTCCCAAACTAATATAACATATGATATCTACATTGTTTGCATATCTTAGTTAATATTATATGAAATTGTAGATAGTACTTTTTACGTACATAATTGATCGTTGTTTGCATATCTTAGTTAATATTATATGAAATTGTAGATAGTACTTTTTACGTACATAATTGATCGCATTTATATAATTGTTCCTCGATTATTTCTCATTGATTACAAGATTGTACCTAACCTTAATCCAACCATGGGTAGCCAACCTCATCTTCTGATGTGATTCCAGATCCAAACTTTTTATTAGCTTGTAGACTGTGGAAGTTCTTTTATTCCAAATCAATTAGAAATGACAAATTAGATGAAACGATGATCGAATTTAGCCCTTCCAATAATTTACATTAGCAACGAACAAATGTTAAATAATGCCCTAAATATTGTGCGGAATCGATACTTTATAAGTCAAAACAAATTTTAGAATCACTCACAAAGTTCTAATGCTAATTTAAGAACTAAAAGAGAAAGCAAAAATGGAATTACAAAGTTTGATATGATAAATAAAGCAGGTTGATTTGTGGATTTTTCATGATGGTGTAGCTTCCCATATGATTGTGGATTTATATGTGGTTATATGATTGTAAACTCAGTGAGTGGGCGGCGATCATACTTAAATTATTTTACAAAACATCGATAGAATTCCATGGAAGCTTCACACTTCGTTGATGGAGTTTGGACTCGGTTGCGATTATTTTCTCCTCATCAACAGGGATTCCTTGTTCACTAACCACAAACCTAAAAAGACTAACTTGTTAGTATAAAACGTGCACTTTTTGACTTTATCAAATACGCGGTGTTTGTAAGACATCTAAAATAGATTTAACATGCAAAATGAGATCTTCTAGGTTATTACTATAGATTAAGATATCGTTGAAATAAACAACGATAAATTTGCCTATAAAATTTTCTAAGTATGTGGTTCATCAAGCGCATGATTGTACTAGGTGCGTTTGTGATTCCAAATGACATAACATGACATTTATATGTTTAGTTTTAAACGTAATATTCTATTCGTCACCCTCTTTCATATGTATTTTATGGTAACCGTTTTTATTCGATTTTTGAGAAAATATTTGAATCATAAACTTCGTCAAGTATTTCATCAAGGCACAATATATGGTGGTGATATTTTACCGTGATTTGATTTACCGCACGACAATCTATGACATACGCCATATATCGTCTTTTTTTGGAACGAGAATCACCGGCATAGCGCAAGGCCATAAGCTCTCCTAAAAATATCCTTTGCTCATTAGTTTTATAATTTTTTTGATAGGCCGGTTTGATTGGAATTGTCACATTGGCACAAAATCGATCTTATGTTCAATTCCATTGAATACATGTAGTCCATTCAAAATTTTTTCAGGGAAGACATGGTCATAATCTTGCGAAATTTTATCAAAAGCACTAGAAAAAGAATTTTCTAGCTCATGAGTAAGCATAAGCGATTCTTTGTATGGGTACAAACTATAAAGAGTATTAGAACATTACTGTACATAAGGGTATTTTTGTAATTTCTTATTCCGTAATTAGGTTTAATTCTTAACCTATTGTACTTATAGCCACTTAGGGCTATTGTAATTTATTATTCAGAAATACAATTTTCAGATTTGAATTACCTTTCACATGGTATCAGAGCTCCTTGTGTCTCACGACTAAACCTAGCCGCCGGCAACCCTTTTTCTCGGCCAAGCTCTGCCGCCGCACCTTCACAGGTCCGGCCACCGCAATCTCCGGCCCTCCACCACCCTCCGACGGCCCACCCTCACCTCAGCAGCCTCTCCGTTGCTTCACCAGCACGAATCTATCCCTCCACTGATCTGCGCTCCATCGCTCAAGAACCCTAGGCCGCGATCTGCTCAACGGCACCACCGCCGCCATTGCACCGCCGTCCGGCTCCTCTCCTCACCTCCGTTGTCTCACCACCACGGATCTACCATCCCAAGTCTCGGATCCCCTCCACGATTCAAGCCGGAACAGAATTTCCTTGATTCAAGGTTGCGTCCCAACCGCTTTCCTTGAATCTAGGCCGCGTCCCAACCGCCGCAATTGCACCGCCGTCCGGTACCTCCCCTTACCTCCGTTGTCTCATCCCCACGGATCTACCATCCAAGCTTGGCTACCCTCCACGATCTGCCCCTACCTTGGACGAAACTGAATTTCCTTGATTCAAGGTCGCGTCTCAACCGCTTTCCTTGAATCTAGGCCGCGTCCCAACCGCCGCAATTGCACCGCCGTCCGGTACCTCCCCTTACCTCCGTTGTCTCATCCCCACGGATCTACCATCCAAGCTTGGCTACCCTCCACGATCTGCCCCTACCTTGGACGAAACTGAATTTCCTTGATTCAAGGTCGCGTCTCAACCGCTTTCCTTGAATCTAGGACGCGTCCCAACCGATTCCGTACCGTGTGCCTTGCGTCTTCCTCTCATGGAAAACCTCCCGGAGCAATTGCATACCGTCAACATGTTTGATCCGCAGCAACCACAGAAGCTTCTCTTCGCTTGCAACATGTCAAGCGTCACGAAGCTCACCCCGACGAACTACCTTACGTGGAGCGTTCAAATCCGCTCCCTCCTTGAAGGGTACAATCTTGAATGCTTCATCACCGAAGATTCTATTGTACCACCGGCCATGATTCAAGTTGATGGGATCCAGCAACCAAATCCCGCCTTTAGTCCGTGGAAACACCAAGATCGCTTGATTTTCAGCTCCATGCTTGGAGCGCTATCCCTACCGCTTCAACCGGTCATTGCCCGAGCAACTTCCGTTCGTGATGCGTGGAAAACCCTAGCAACCATCTATGGCAAGGCTTCTCGTGACACATCAAACAACTACGAGATCAGATCAAACGATGTGTCAAAGGATCTCAATCAATAGAAGAGTACCTACGGTTTATCACCACCAAAACCGATGAACTCTCTCTTCTCGGGAAACCGATGGATCACGAGGACGTCCTTGAAGCCGTTCTTGATGGACTCCCGGAAGAATACAAGCCTATTGCTGACGTGATCAATGCCAAAGATGCTGCCATCTCAATTGAGGAGCTGCACGAAAAACTTCTCAACCATGAGGCAAAATTGGCCGTTGATCTCCCACCACCCGCCGCTGCCCTACCGGTCACGGCTCATGTTGCTGCTGCCCGTTCTCGCCCACGTAACCCCAACTCTCAATGGGGTCGCCAAAACAACAACCGCAATTCCTCGGGTGGTTACCGAGGTCGCTGCCAATTGTGTGGAATTCAAGGACACAGCGCCAAATTCTGCTCTCGCTTCCGCTACACAACCGCGAACAACTCATTCGATCTCACCTCACAACCGTGGACACCTCCTCAACGTCCATGGCCACCAGCAGCGAATGTTGCTACGTATCCTACGTACGACACCTCCAATTGGCTACTGGACAGTGGGGCCTCGCATCACATCACATCCGACTTGCAGAACCTCTCACTTCACACCCCGTATCACGGCCGCGAAGAGGTTACCATAGCTGATGGCTCCGGACAACCCATCACTCATACGGGTTCCTTTTCGTTATCTTTACCAACTCGTTCCTTATTGATGGATGATGTGCTTTGTGTTTCCTCCATGCACAAAAATTTGGTTTCGGTTCAGCGTTTATGCAAGTCTAACAATGTCTCCGTTGAATTCTTTCCTCATATGTTTCAGGTGAAGGATCTAAACACGGGGGCGTCGGTTCTTCAAGGCAACATTAAGGATGGCGTGTATGTGTGGCCGTTCCCTACTGCGAATACCAAACCCACTGCCGCATTCTCACATCTCAATCCCACCGTATCCACTTGGCATTCCCGTCTAGGACATCCGTCACTACCCATCCTCAAACATGCCTTGTCCAAGGTCAACATTCCGTTAGTTAAAGAGTCTTCTATTTCTCCATGCAATTCGTGTCTAAGTAATAAGAGTCATAAACTTCCGTTTAATGACTCATCCATTGTGTCTTCACGACCCCTTGAGTTTATTTTCTCCGATTTATGGACATCTCCTATTGTTTCAATGGATGGTTTCAAATATTACGTTGTTTTCGTTGATCATTACACGCGCTATTCTTGGCTTTATCCACTCAAACAAAAGTCGCAAGTTCGAGCAACCTTTATTGCCTTCAAATCCCTTGTAGAAAACAAGTTTAGTGCGAACATAGTCAACCTTTACACCGACAACGGTGGAGAATACATAGCTCTCCGTTCCTTTCTCTCGGACAATGGCATATCTCACTACACCACCCCACCTCACACTCCCGAGCATAATGGGATATCCGAGCGTCGACATCGTCACATTGTCGAAACCGGATTATCCCTTCTTATGCACGCCTCCCTACCTCTACCATATTGGTCTTACGCCTTTACGGCTGCGGTTTATTTGATCAACCGCATGCCCACCCCACTCCTTTCATATGCCTCGCCCTATGAAGCTCTCTTCCACACCTCACCGAACCTTCACAAACTTAAAATCTTTGGTTGTTTGTGTTATCCTTGGCTGCGTCCTTATGCCTCTCACAAACTTGATCCTAGATCTACTCCTTGTGTCTTCCTTGGCTACTCCAACACCCAAAGCGCGTATCTTTGTCTTGATATATCCAAACTTCGTGTGTTTGTCTCGCGGCATGTAGTCTTCCATGAGTCAGTGTTCCCCTTTGCCAACCTCTCGAAATATGTCACACATCCTACCTTACCAGTCTCCTCTCCGATGTCCCATGCTCCCTCATTCCTACCCGTCGAGCCCCTCAGTGTTGCACATACTCCGTCTCCATCACCGCAGCCCCCACAATTAGATCCTTCCCTGATCATTGTTGAGAGCACCACGGACACGAGTGATGCTGCGGCCTCTCCTTCTCCCGTGTTGTCTCCGGATGTGCTCCCCTCTCCGGTCTTGCCCTTGGACGTAGCCTTGCCCTCGGACGCGGCCCGTGTTGCTACTGCGGAACCGGGAACTCGAAATGTGCATCCGATGGTAACTCGCAGCAAGGTCAATCTTATTCGATCTAATCCTCCATCTGCGAATGTTTGTACAGGATCTTTTGATGACATTGAACCGGCTACAGTGACACAAGCCTTACGTCACACCAATTGGAGACAAGCGATGAGTGACGAATTCAATGCTCTTCTATGCAACGGGACGTGGGATCTGGTCTCTCCTAATATAGCGAGCAATGTGGTTGGTTGCAAATGGGTTTTTCGCATCAAACGAAAACCCGATGGATCTATTGACCGCTATAAAGCTCGCTTGGTTGCCAAGGGTTTTCATCAACGTCCGGGTGTGGACTTTCACGAGACTTTCAGTCCGGTTGTCAAACCCGCCACCATTCGCATCGTCCTTAGTCTTGCGGTCTCCAATGGATGGTTTATCAATCAACTCGACGTCAACAATGCATTCCTTCAAGGCACACTCACTGAAGATGTGTACATGGAACAACCACCGGGGTTTGTTGACAAGGACCATCCTCATCACGTGTGCAAACTTCGGAAAGCCATCTATGGTCTCAAACAAGCTCCTCGTGCGTGGTACTCGGAATTACGGACATTCTTGCTACAAATTGGATTCAAGAACTCTCTTGCGGATGCCTCCCTCTTTGTTCTCAACACGGCAACACATAAACTCTATGTGCTAGTTTATGTTGATGATATGATCATAACGGGCTCGTCTTCCTCTCACATTCAGCACTTCATCAAGGAGTTGGCGTCTCGGTTTTCCCTCAAAGACCTCGGTGCCCTACAATTCTTTCTTGGAATTGAAGCTACGAGGACATCCCGAGGTCTCCACTTGTCACAGCGGAAATACATTACGGATCTCCTCAATCGCACCAACATGAATGAGGCAAAGCCCGTCTCCACACCCTTGCCATCCACCTCTCGGCTCACCATTACCTCGGGGTCTCCTTTGTCCGATCCAACCGAGTATCGTCAAGTTATTGGCAGTCTACAATACCTTGCTCTCACGCGCCCGGATGTTAGCTACGCCGTCAACAAGCTGTCTCAATTCATGCATCAACCGACGGATGAGCATTGGCAATGTGCCAAACGTGTGCTTCGCTATCTTGCTGGATCTCGAGGCCAAGGTATCTTTCTTGCCGCTCACAATACTTTGTCTCTTCATGCCTTTAGTGATGCGGATTGGGCTGGCGACAAATCGGACTTCAAATCTACGGGGGCGTATATTGTTTATCTTGGCAAACATCCCATCTCCTGGTCGTCCAAGAAACAAAATGGCCACGCTCGCTCTTCCACCGAGGCCGAATATCGATCCGTAGCAAATACCTCGGCTGAACTTTGTTGGATTGGTAATCTTCTCACCGAACTTGGAGTCACTCTTCCCTTGGCGCCTACCATTTATTGTGACAACATTGGAGCTACCTACCTAAGTGCCAATCCGGTCTTTCATTCACGCATGAAGCATCTTGCACTTGACTACTTCTTCGTTCGTGGTCAAATAGAAGCTGGTACACTTCGAGTTTCTCATGTGCACTCCAAGGACCAGCTTGCCGATCTCCTCACCAAGCCACTTCCGAGGTTGTCTTTTCAAGACTTTTGTTCCAAGATTGGAATCACTACGGGTGATTCATCTTGCGGGGGCGTATAAAGAGTATTAGAACATTACTGTACATAAGGGTATTTTTGTAATTTCTTATTCCGTAATTAGGTTTAATTCTTAACCTATTGTACTTATAGCCACTTAGGGCTATTGTAATTCATTATTCAGAAATACAATTTTCAGATTTGAATTACCTTTCACACAAACATTGGCTCACAAGTCAAAATTGATTTTTCTGACTTCATTTGATCTTAGAAAGAAATTTGCGTTTGACCTCCCGATTTTACTTGAGACCTCACATTTTAGGTGATTTACCTCATGGTCCATCAAAGATTATCTCTTTTGGTATCATCGTATCTCGTTTCTTTTCCTTTGAACTTGAATGAGTAGTTGTTAGTTTAGCCATCATGTTACGTTTTTGGCGTCGAACTGCCAAGGTCGTCCGAGCAGAATGTGTTCGGCTTGCATTGGGACAATGTCACACAAAATTTCATCCTTGTATTTTCTAATATGAAAACATACACGAACTTGCTTGTACACCTTTTTCGTCCCGCTCTTGTTCAATCATTGGAGTTGGTATGGCTTGGGATGTTGTTGAGTCATCAATCCAAGCTTTTCTACTATAGAATAACTAGCGACATTACTGCAACTATCGCGATCAATGACAAGACTACATACCTTGTCCATGATAGAACATCTTGTGTAGAAAAATTTTTCTCATTGGATTTTCTCATCTTTTTGAGACCGTAGGTTAAGAACTCATCTTTCCATAAGAAAGTCTCTTTTGATGGGCTTTTGTTCTTTCATCCCTTCATCATCACTATCAAAGGCATCATCATTTTTCTTGTTTTCAATATTAGTCTCCATTGTTCCATCATCGCACAAGATCATTGTCCTCTTGTTTGGACATTCCTTAGCAAAATACCTCAAGCCTTGAAATTTGAAGCATCTAATATCACAAGTACATGTATCAGATTTTTCGGTTCTAGAAGCTTAGGTGTATGCATCGTGTCAAGATTTCCTACACACTGCAATGGAGGTTGATCTAAAAACCCATTGATTTTTCTTGTTGAAATGAGAGCGAGCACTAGAAGATCCATGGCTGAATTTGTGGAGCGTCTTGCCCTTCCTCATAAGTTGTTTCTTAAATTTTATAGCGTGATGAACAAATCTTTAAGGTCCTCATAATGTCGGGTTTCCACCTCGTCTTGGATATCTTGGTTTAAACCACCAATAAATCCATCCATCGTTGATTCAAAATCCTCATCTAAGTTGACTTACAACAAAAGAATCTCCATCGCCGTATAATATTCTTTTATGCTCCGATTGCCTTCCTCCAAATTATTGAGCTTTCGGATAGTGTCTCGGCAGTAGTGTTGAGGCACGGATCGCTTCCTCATGGAAGTCTTATCTCACGCCATGTAGCATACATAGGCATCCATTCCTTTTCCGTGTTACCAAGGTTTGGTTCCACCATGCTAAGAGATAATCGATGAAATAGGTAGCGGCCAATTGCACATTTTTGTCCAAAGAATGATGGAATTTCAAGACGAATGTCGCTGATGTCATCATCCATTTGGTCTCATCTTCTATGGTTATTTCGTGATATCCATGGTTGTTCTACTTCTACTTCGTAATATGATTCTACTAGGCTATCGTCGCTAAAATTATGTGATGGGTCTCTTTGTCCTCGTCTTCGACCCACATCAGGTCGGTCCTTTGCCCTTGGTTCTAAACGTTGGAATAATACTCAATCCATTTTAACAAAATAAATTCGACGTGAGACGTTAAGGCTTGCTTTTGAATTTGGTTCAAACTAACTTCATGGTTTTGTGAATTTCGTCACGGTTGTGAATTTGTTTGACGACCATTGTTGTACCTTTGTTTTACAAAAGAAACTAATACATTAGCATAAAAACAAAATTAGAGAATGAAAAAAAGATGATCAAACCTCACAACACTAAGAAAAGTGTTTCGCTCGATTGCCGTTCGTCTCCCTTGTTTCCTCGTTTGAGTTTTCCATGCAAATTAGAAGAAAAGCTAAGTTGAAGCGATGTCAAATATCAAATTATCCAACAAATCAAAATTGATTCCATACTAGTAGTGCAATATCAATGCAATTTTTTAATTTTGCAACAAAGACAATTGTATTTTCTCATGTATTCTAACTTCGAACCAAATATATATATATATATATATATTGTTTTCGTTTTTTATCGATCGTATATACTTTTTTCAAACGAATAAATGATATAATTTCTTTTAATCGGTGCCATGGAAATTATATGCACACTAAGTGAGAAGTAATTCGTCGAAACAAAAATAAAAATATAACAAAAACGAATCAAAACTTCCTATTAGAGTGTGCAAGTCCTTTCACCCTAAATCAATTAGAAACGACAAACTAAACTCACAATCAATGAGAACGATGATCGGTCCTAGCCCTTCGAATAACTTGGATTAGCAACGAACGAATGTTGAATGACACCATAAATATCGTGCGATATCTATATTTGATAAATGAACTTCGAAATAAAAGAGAAAATCTCTCAGATTAAAATTCAAGTGATGTTATACGAAAACAAAATTGAAGAACTTAAATAGAAAATGAAAATACAAAATTTAATAACAAAAATGATTAAAATGAGGTGGACCTTGTGTATTTTTTTCATGATGGTGTACCTTCTCCATGTGATTGTGTTTTTTATGTGATTGTAGATTTCATATGGTTGTAGATTTAAATGCATTGAAATTGGTGCAAAATTCAAATATTTTGACTTATCGATAAATTATAATTCTCCAACCTTTCGAACTTGAGTAAAATGCACCGTTTTGAAGTCTTATCTTTATCTTGACCCGTCTTTAATTTTTGCACGAAACGTTGAATATCTTTTTTTGTCATGTATGTTTAAACTTGTTTTGTTCGAGCTCCCGTATTATTCATTCAATACCAAATCATCGAATTGGCAGTTGACATAATGACTTCGTTAATTGTGGTTGTGACCTTATTTTTCTTTTTCTTTTTTAGTTGAACTAGAGTTAGCGATAAGGTCGTTTTGGATTGGATAATTAGGATTTACATAGTAATTAGTCTACTATTTGATTTATTTTTTATTTGGATTAGTTTGTTAAATTTTAATTGGGTGATGTCGGTCATATTCTGTTTTATTGATGCCTTTGGAAAATAATATAAAATTTAAGAAGATATATTTTTTGTCATAAAAATTTGGTTCGTATATAATTTAGTAATGACGATAAATCAGAGGAAAAAAAAGATTGCCTTTTATTTTATGGCTCTTTTTTACATAAAGGGTAAAACTCCTATTTCCACCCAAACTTTGCGTACTTTATTTATTCCCCCCTCATGTATCACACTCATCCTATTCCCCCCTCATCTATCACCCCTAATTTTATTCCCCCTTCAAGTTTTTTAATTAAGCCTATTCCCCCACGCTGTTTAAAATTCTGTTAAATATCTAGAATTTTGACCCAAACCCAATTTTGACCCGATTTCATACCTAATTTTGACCCGACCTGACCCGACCAAAATTAAAATTAAATTAAATCCGGTTTACCCAATTATTTACCCAGTCCGGTTTAATATAATTTTGACCGGTTTACTGAATTTTGACCCAACTCAATTTATTATAATTTTGACCCGGTTTACTGAATTTTGACCCGGTTTTGTTGAAATTGTCCGGTTTTGATGAAATTGACCCGGTTTCTCCCGGTTTTGCTGGAATTTTTATCCGGTTTGCTGAAATTAATCCGGTTTTGACCCGGTTTTGTTGAAATTGACCCGGTTTTTCCCCGATTTTGATGGAATTTTTATCCGGTTTGCTGAAATTAATCCGGTTTTGACCCGGTTTTGTTGAAATTGACCCGGTTTTTTCCCGATTTTGATGGAATTTTTATCCGGTTTGCTGAAATTGATCCGGTTTTGACCCGATTTTGTTGAAATCGACTCGGTTTTGTTGAAATTGACCCGATTTTTTCCCGATTTTGATGGAATTTTTATCCGGTTTGTTGAAATTGATCCGATTTTGACCCAATTTTGTTGAAATCGACTCGCTTTTGTTGAAATTGACCCGATTTTTTCTCGGTTTTGATGGAATTTTTATCCAGTTTGCTGAAATTGATACGGTTTTGATCCGGTTTTGTTGAAATTGACTCGGTTTTATTGAAATCGACTCGGTTTTGTTGAAATTGACCCGATTTTCCCGATTTTGATGGAATTTTTATCCGGTTTGTTGAAATTGATCCGGTTTTGACCCGATTTTGCTGAAACTTTTTAAATGATCCGATTTTAATGTCTTCAAATTGAACAATTCTTCAAATTGCTGAAACTTACTAAATCTATTCAACAAAAATTCTTCAAATTAAAGTAAATACTAACGTATTAAACAAGAAAAGAACATAAACAAATATCTTCAAATTGAGTTTTCCAACACCGTTATGATTCTACAAAATGGATGTTAAAACATGTTAGAAAAAAATAAAAACAATATAACGCATGATCGGTGAAATACACGTCACCTAAACGTATGGAGAAAATGAAAGTGGTAAAATCCTCTCACCCGCATGAGTCTCAAAATACATC
>CM071865.1:46239330-46277252 GCA_036759665.1 Gynandropsis gynandra | reverse complement strand
GCTTAATTAAAAAACTTGAGGGGGGAATAAGATTAGGGGAGATAGATGAGGGGGAATAGGATGAGTGTGATACATGAGGGGGAATAAGCAAAGTACGCAAAGTTTGGGTGGAAATAGGAGTTTTACCCTTACATAAATTATACGCCTAAATCAGTTAACCTTTAAGTCATCATCATGCCACAACTTAAAAAAGTCATATCACAAGGAGTACAAGAGGCAAGAACACAAGCAATAGTAAGACGGTAAGCTATTTGATACAACAAAAAAAAGCGACAATCAAATTAAAAACAAAGAAACATTTTTAAGTGTTGGAGTCCGAAGCCAAAATCTGGTGTTTTTAGTGCATCTTTTTCTATTCTACTTATCACGTTGGTCCTTGGGAAGTAGATCATGCTTCCTGAATCTCAACCTCAACCTTATGCCTACACCCAACACAAAACAGAGAACAGTGACGGCATTATCGGAAGATGGTCACGAATAGAAAGATTTGTGTCCGGATTTCTCATTTGGGGTCGGGTTTACGAGTCACACACTTCAGTATATCAACAATAACAGAGGATTATCACTATCAGCTAAAAGCATTTCACCAGAGAATATCCCCTGGATCAACATTGTAGTGATCATATGCTTCTTTGACCACATTACCAAGGTAAAACGGAAAGGTCACAATTGTACTAGTTTTTGGTGTTATATTTTAGCTCATTTCAAACGAGAAACAAGCTCATATGCCGGTGTGTGTGTGTGTGTGTGTGTGTGTCCGGTTTCCATGTTTAAGGTAAAGGATTTTGTGATGAGAGAGAGAGAGAGAGAGAGAGAGAGTAAATGTACCATTATTTCTGGAGAGGAACTTCAGGAACTCATCAATGAGGATAACCTGCAGTAAACACAGAAGGAAGGAACAAGGAAAGCAAAATAGATTGAAATTTACTCGTAAAATTTCAAATGGATGGACGGAGAAAAATTCTCATTCCCTATATGAAAGACCTCTAATTTCCATGCCTTGCTCAATTTTTATACAGATTTGCATTGACCAGTTAGCAGAGGTGGTGTATATATCTCACATTTCACCACCTTCAGCATTGGCATAGTTTATCTATACTTTCTGCCTAAGTTTTTCAATATATCGCCTCTTAACTTGAGGTTTACCTCTAAGCACAATCTAAAAAATTCCAATGCACAAGCTCCACTTTGAGGGTACACTGGGAGATTTTGTAACCTAGAACGTAGCAAGATCAACACAAAGACACTCACCGGAAAAGAAAGGTACAGGACAATGGTCCACTCTGCCCAAGACAATGGTGTTACCTGTAAAGCAATTAACAAATCAAGATCTGAGTCTAGCAAAAAAAGGAAAGAATCCAACTATTAAAGCAGGGTTGCGGAAAGTATTAACTTACAGAGAATAGAACTGCCAGAGGATGAATGTATAATATTAACATGTGCAGAACCATCGTCAGGATAATTGAACCAACAAGCCATAAATTACTCCGTGGGGTTATAACACTGAAATCAGACACCACCACTCTATGTTAGGCTTATTCTCTATGAGAAACAAGCATAAACATATGAACATCACAAAGATTTCAATTTTACAGCCTGAAAAAGGTAAATAATCACACAGCCAAATATCCAGCTTCAAGTTGACATTAACCAGTTACTAAGGACTACCAGTAGTATGAACAAGATGATATGTCCAGTAGAAGGGGGAAAAGCAATAACTATAATGTGTTAGCTGATGCGGTAACTTCAAAATTAAGACCTTTCCTTTCAACATATCAAAAGGTAATTAATTTCTGAAGCAGCTAGACTCCATATCAAGTACTTCAACAGTGTTCTAGTGTGTCATAACAGAAATAAGGCCAATAGAAAAGAGATCTTTATTACGAGTTTCTATACTCCAAAGGAGAGTAAAGCATGGATCTACACTTACAAGAGAGATTGGTTTTCACTGAGATTATTTAGAGCATTGAACATCTCTACAACCACAAGTACAGTCATCGCCACAGTAGATGGGTGCCGATCTTCAAATACCTTACATGGATAAGTTGTCTCCCTCAAAGCACAAGTTTCAAAGTTCATCTGAAATGGATTATTAAGTGTAAAATGGATATAAAAGAACATAATCAATTAAAATTTATGGCATGATATAGTAAAAATACACATGGAAAGAAGGTTTATAAGTCAGAAAAAGCCAAAAAAATGTACCACTACAAGCTAACTTAAATGAAGCTTCAGAACCTCACCAGTTCATTGTAAGTCAGTTTGGGGCCACTGTCAGAGTAAATAAACCACCATATAAAGCCAGCAACAGTTGCAAGGCCCACATATACTGAAAAGAAAATCAAACCAACTTAGTTCCTTCCCCTAGAGGGAGATGCAGAAAGGCCCGAAATTGCCATCCACTCAAAGACTATCAAAATTTCAAAATCGTAGTTTTTGGAGACTTAATTCTCTATATGATGTTATATTATAGAATTATGTTAATTTAACAGTTGATGGATTTGCATTTACCTCCAATAACCAAATAGCGGAAAAATAGCCATCCAGTGACCACTGCTTCACCAACCTGCAATCAGAGTAACCAAACATGAGGATTAAATGGCAGGCATAGTTTATGAAATTGCACACCCTTGGCGTAGACATACCTTTCGGGGTTTTGCCTTCATTACATCAGAATCTTGTTTATTAAAGCCAATTGCAGTGGCAGGTAATCCATCAGTCACCAGATTGACCCAAAGAAGCTGAACCTGAAATTGTTTTCCATGGTATAAAAACAATAAATAATAGACAACTCTATCAACAAGGAACAGAATAAATTTTGAGGACAGCAGTGCTGTTCGGCTTGAGAGAAGGGGACCTGATTCCAAGAAATTAAGTTACTGAGTTAAACAGAAGCAAACTCACAGGAGCAAGGGTATCAGGTATTCCCAGAACAGCTGCTACAAATATACAAACTACTTCACCGATATTTGAAGAGATCATGTATCTAATGAATTGC
The DNA here is from genome assembly GCA_036759665.1 of Gynandropsis gynandra. NCBI lineage: Eukaryota > Viridiplantae > Streptophyta > Magnoliopsida > Brassicales > Cleomaceae > Gynandropsis > Gynandropsis gynandra. Next base: position 46,274,254 of record CM071865.1, on the reverse strand, counting down.
TTCGTGTTATTATAAATAGCCCTTCCTTCTGCAACAGCCTGTCAAGGAGAGAAAATGTTTAGGCATTACAGCAGAGTCACAGCTAGTGAACATACACGTTTGTTTTAAGGAAAGTTAATGACTGGTGAAGATATACTTGAAGATAGCATTATTAAGTGAAACAAAAGGTCCATATTTTAAATTCTAATTCTCCAACGTGTGAGAACAACTATAATTTTAAATTACATAAGCTGGCAATGTTTTTCTCGATACTTAAATAGACTTAATTTAAAAGGATTCAACCAATTTTAAATGCCATGTATAAAAAGATCATAAAAGTAATGTGCATAAAACATGCTAAAATCAAGAATCACACAAGAAATCAATCGTACCGCAACAATTGAAGCAAAATTGTCATCAGCCAAAACCATATCTGATGCACTCTGAAACTCCAAACAATGAAATAAAGAAAATAGGTTGGCCGCATAAACAAAGTGGTACGAGGAAAAATTTATCAAGCCAGTGAGCATCCCTCAAATTCCAGAGACAAAATGCTCACTGGCAGTACCATCAGTTACTGATACCTTTGCTACTGCTGTTCCAGAACCCATGGCAATTCCAATGTCAGCTTTTTTCAATGCAGGAGCATCATTGACACCATCTCCAGTCATTGCCACCTAATAGAGCAACGTTCAAAACTCGAATTTTTGGACATAAAAAAATTACAGGCATGAAATAAGAATCAAAGCTCGACGTATATCACTTGTGCCTGGATTTATTTTTTGAAAAAAGTGCAATTCATTAAGGGTAATATCTGAATGGCAAAAAGGAGCAGCTGAATGACAACAGGAGTTACCACTTCATTTTGGTTCCGTAAGGCTTCTACAAGCATTCTTTTGTGAGAAGGTTCAACCCTGCACGTAAAGAGAAAACAGAAGGATTTTTTCTTCAGAAAAAACGTGTATATCTAGGGTCTCAGGGAAAGAAAACAAATATTCATAGCAATAAAATATTTCCAACAACAGCCACCAGTTGATAAAGATGATGAAATAAGGCAATAAGACACCTGGCAAAAATTGACATCCGTTGCAGAGCTAGAGTTTGCTGCAGAGCTGGAAGTTGTTCAAATTCAGAAGCAGTGTAGGAGAGACCAGAAAAGTCAGCGAGGTGATCGAACGCCCCTATCTTCCGACAGAGTGATTCTGCTGTGGACTGAAATGTAGCAAAATCGGAGTAAGCACCAACAACTTGGAAATAATTATGGCAAGCCAGATAATGCATGCCTGCACTATTTTGGGTACCTTGTTGTCTCCTGTTACAACTATAACACGTATCCCAGCAGTCATACATGCAAGCATAGCGTCTCTAACTTCTTCCCTAGGTGGATCAAGCATTCCGACCTTGAAAAGGAAAGCGTACCAAGCCAATAAATGTCAGGTCTGATAACAAGGGAGATAAATAATTAAGCATGTATGCAAAACAGTAAAGAATCAGTAAAATAAACCAAATACAACTTATTGAAAGAAAAGCGTACCAACCCAATAAATGTCAGGTCTTTCTCATCATCAGCAGAAAGAATTTGTTGGCCACGCGGCATGGGTTTCATGGCTAATGCTAAACATCTCAATGTTTCATTTTCTGCAAAGCTGAAGGAACGGCAAGACTCGTTAAATAATGGCACGAGCAATTCAAAGTTGAAACCTTGAAAGCAGACTTGTAATTTCAATGAGTAAACTATTCAATCAAGTAGGACAATGTAGAACAACAAGACAAACAGCAATCCATTTGATACAACCACGCTGGAAATGGATTTTGGAGGCCTATATGACTACACTGTTATCGTGCTTAAAAAATTACAACTATGTACAGGCATGGCTGGAAGAGGCCTCAAGCTGTGACAAACAAAATTTTTTTATTTTATTTTCAGTGAGAAACAAAGATGATGCGGACAGAAGATAAAGAAAGCAAATGTTGGTCATTTTTTTTATTTAGTCCATCATGTGTAAAAAGTACAAGAAAACTTGCTACTAAAAGTCAGCACGTGTCTTAATATCAAATTGAAATTTATGCATTCTCATAACGACTAGAGAAGATTTAAAAGATTTAAGCATTATTAATAGTCAGAATTTCTTTAACAGCATGCATATTTAAGGAAAGCCGATGCAAGTATCATAATGTCGCAAAGAACTCAAAATTTATATTCAGTAATCATCAAACCAGTTGGGACCTAACCTGTAGAACCTGGACTCCAGCTCTGCACGGGCAGCAACAGTTAAAGGAACAACAGAACCATCTTTGTTGCAGAGAAGTTTGGTACACCTTGCAATTATACTCTCTGGGGCACCCTTTGAAAACATCACATCCATTTGCTTATGGCTACAAAGGACGCTCATCATTTTGCGATCACGAGTAAACTCCAAAATATAAGCCTGTACAGAAGTGATTATAAAAGAAAAAAAATCATCTCTTAGTAAAAATACCCAAAAAATAGAACATCAGAAATCTAATGTCTTGGTGTCTCTATTTAATTCTAATTATGCCTTCACTCTTCAAATTGGCTGTTCCCTAAAGACGCGACATCACAAGATCTAACCAGAAACTTTTAAGCATCTTCCCAGGCCCATCATGGAAAAAATCAATAAATGCATAGATTACTATATTCTTGAATCAATTGGATTGTATTTGCATAATCCATTGTTTTTATAGATAACTGAAGAGCGATCAGCATTGTAGAATTAAGTTTTCGTATAGATGATGAAAAAGGCAATGGGGTACAGTTAATGGAGTCACAAAAGTTAGCATAGTTGCAATAATGATTGCATAGTTGTTGTATACATAAAAGGTTTGAAAAACCATTCAATTTTATGAAAGTCGAACCTTCTTAAATTGGTTTTCCCAATAATGATTGCAGTATGATGCACGCTCATGCTTGCTCAACATGTTTAGAGCAGAAGGCATTGAATCAAAACCAGGAAGGCCAACCTGAAAAACAAGTAACATAAGTAAATCACACCTTCTACTAGAAATTGTAAAGAGAGGTGGTCAAAATTAGACTAGTAACTTCTATCTTCATTACAAGTTTACATATCAAGATGTGACATAAACATGAATGCTAAATATGATACATCATACATATAATAGAAGAGATCTACAACTGATAATATGTAATCTGCCAAGAATTTTCATTGACAAGTATACATTCAACATGGAAATTGGGAGGGAACATGGTCGATGTTTACCCTAACTATCCTCTTGCCAGAAGCCATAAAATAAAGAACCACATAACACTAACCTTTTCTGCAAGAACTCGAAGAGCAACTTCAGTTGATTCCCCGATTTTCTCATATGAATCTTTGTCAGGATTGTATTGCAGGATGGACTCATTACAGAGTGCTGAACACATTGCCAGATGATGAAGGCAAGGTGACTGAGCAGGAAAGTCAAGCTGCAAACCAAGAGGAAAACCTTGTACTGAGAATTGTGCGCATTATTACAAGGCATGGGGATGGGTACAGTAACAATATCCTACAGAGTTTGTTCATTCAATATTATGTGGCACATGTATTTGTTTCTCTGTGTCAATTAGTATGATCTTAATAAGCTTTACAGGAATTAGTAGAACAAAAATAAGGAGATGATTTCCATGTAATCCAAACGCAAAGAAAAAAGAGGAAAACTACAGCACAAGAAAAACTCAGTGCACCTAAACAAGATTCCTGAATTAAATAAAATAAATAAGACCCTTGATTTAACTACTTTTTCTCCTCTTCACTTTTATCATACAGAACACAGATCATAGTATGCAATCCAGACTATATAAGCACCAGCAATCAGGCCAAGCTGTTAAATTCCGTAACAGCAATTTGTGTGCACATGCAGAGAGCAAATATCACGGTCCTAAAAAACAATGAACTCATCATTTATATCAGCACCATAAATTCAAATTTTCTCTTTTTTTTTGTCACCTCTTGAAAAAAAATCTATATATATGGATTTTCAGTCACAAAAGACAGAATCTAGTACAAATCAGAGCCATTAACTATTGACTGTAAATTCATGATCATTTTTGAATTTGAATCTCAATTTTTCTTCGTTTTTTTTTTCTAATTAGAAATGGATTTCTAACTAATCCATATATATATATTTTTTTTCAATTAAAAAGAAATCCTTCTCAATTTCAATTATAACAGCAATGATGAGTATATGTAATGAAACGATTGCTAAAATGCGAAGTGCAGAAGAGTAATCATTACCTGCATCTCATTGCTGTCAAAGATGGTACCTTCCGGCGCATAAGTCGTCCCACTAACACTGTATTCACTAATCATAGCACCATACTCTGCAGATTGGACTACACATATCTGAAATACAGGCAAAGTGGGAAATATAAATATATGAAAAGTAACTCCTATATATCCAAAAAACAAAAGAATAGAGAAAAGACAATTCAAATATGACATTTAACACAGATCTAACTGAAAAGTTCCTAACTCCTCACCTAAACATTAACATTTCTCACTCTTGCAAACATGTATCACAAGATTTATGAACAAAATTTTAACCATTTCTATGTAAACTCCTCACCTAAATCAACTACTTATACACGAACATACTTGTCCATGCACACATACACGCAAATCATGAAATTTCATTTAGGCAAAGGTTTGACAACTTCACTTGCAAACTGAGTGAAAACGGGCAGCACAATACAAATTTTTTATCACAGTTCAAATGAGATCTATATTTAAACAGCAGTAAACTCCAAACAAATAAAGCTTCCAAAACCAAAGAAACAGATCTTATAGACTCAAGAAAATATCGCACCTAGGAAAATGCATGAGGTCATGATATAGATGAGATTAATCACCATCAAGCATTAAAGTTTAAAACAATAACCTTTGACACGGACATCATATTGGTTGTCAGGGTTCCAGTTTTGTCGCTGCAAATTACTGTGGTGCAACCTAGAGTCTCGACAGATGGCAATGATCGTACAATGGCGTTCAACCGAGCCATTCTCTTTGTTCCGAGAGCCAAACAACTACATAGTAAAAACAAGATCAGAATCAAGCATAACCTCCAAATGTAAAGAGAAACATTTAACCTCAATCAACACAGAGATATAAATACATGTGAACCTAAACTAATTCATGGCAAGGCCATTTTTCTTCTCCATATACATCTTCTCCAACTGGGAGCTGATTGAGAAACGCGTGTTTCTATCATAGTGTTTCCAAACATTAGCTAAACCAAAATGAAGGAAACCATAGTAAATCGTGAAGGCTTACGTGGTAACGACAGCAGGAAGTCCTTCTGGAATTGCTGCGACTGCAAGTGCAACTGCAATCTGGGAAAAAAAAGAACAAAGAGACAACCCTATCAACAACAAAAAGTACACTATTGCTGTGCTCAAATGTTAGAACAACAAACAAATGGATGATAGGATTTAAACAACAACTTTCCTGATTGATATCACCAAGTAGGACCAAATATCTAAGAAATGTTTCAAATTTGTTAAGATCTTGCAATGTCCTTGTTGCAGGATGGTAGATTTCGTGCAGATATGTAGCTTTATCAAACAAATCATAGACTATCATATTTAACACCTAACTTCATACATAAACCGCAATTCAATAAGATCAAATACTCATGACACACATCCATCTTTGGTTACATCAAAGTGGCGGTAACGAGATTTAAACATCAATAAATCTCACATTTCAAACATGAATTTTACTTTATGACCTTCGAACTCAGTGTTGTTTTAGTGGCTAGATAGTTTGCTTGCCCTTCTTTCCACGTTCCAATATTTATTTTAAGGAATGACAGAACCAAGAAACATCTCTCTTTGTCCACAGTTTCATTGCAAAAGCGAAAAGGTATTTCAAACCACATACTCTCCCAACACAAAGTGAGGGACCAAGAAGAATTCAAAGATTGCTATAACATGATATCAAAGTACATCACCTTAAAATAGTGAATTGCACCTTGTAAGAATCCACCATGTGAAGGGTCACTGAAATGGCCAATGTTGACAACCCACACAAGTACACAAATCCCTGCAATAACCTACTAAAACAGCACAGATAACACATTCTGTAAAACTTTATGAAAGGTTCAGAAACACATGACAAATAAATGATACAGACTAAAATCTCCTAAATATGTGTCTGCTTCACCAGTCATTATTGAAAAATCCATATGTGAAACTCCACAACTATTGTAATGTTAATCCATGAGTAAATCAAACTTCAAAAAGAAAAACAAAATCTATCCTATTCAAGAAAAATAATCTAGTCTTATAACCGGAGCACCTCCTCTATATGCAAAAATCTGAAAATCTCAGAAAACTCATTAATGTCACCTTAGCCAAGAAGGTGCCAAACTCATCCAGCTTCTTCTTCAATGGTGTTGCCTCCTGTAACAGTAACATTAGAAGTGGTAAAACATGGTCTCCTTAATCAAACACACTTGAAAGCAGATGAAAAAGATTCCCCACAGTCAACACAGTAGCCATACTATGCAGCATAAATAAATGGAACCAAGCCCCTTCCCATCACTCATCAGGAGCAAAATAATAATCTATTAAGTAAGAACGAGTTTAATACAGTCAATAAAAGATTAAATATATTTGAGACTCCCCTATCAAACCTTTTTAAATGATAAATTAGATGGCTAGAAAACAAAAGAAAATTTTAGTGAAGATGGTACGTTTGCAAGCAGAAAACAAGAAGAATAAAGATAGCTTACATCGTCAGTTTGCAACATTGAATCTCGTATGCTACCCATGGCAGTGTTTGCACCAACACCAATAACAACCGCCCTCGCCCTACCAGCAACCACATCAGTTCCCTGACAAGATGATATATTATACGCAAGGGAACTATGAAAATTAATCCACACCAGAAATAGGGGCACTGGAACAGGTCAAATAGTCAAAATTCTAACCACGAATTTTGACATAGATAAAATAGACTAAAATAAGATACACTACTTAACTTGTGAATCAGGAAAACGAGATTAGATATCAAGACAAATAAAATGAAAAAGCATGTGTATGGCTCCAAGAGGCAGCAAATTCAATATATCTAATTTAAATTTCAGATACCGCTGTGAAGAATTAGTCATCTTACTGAAAATAAAATATTTGTCTTGTCTTGGTAGACAGCATTTGTTGTTACAGGACAGTCAATATCTTTCTCCACTGAACAGCTTTCACCTGAAATTTTCCAACGAATGCTTTTACCAAATTAGGGTATGGATATGGTGGAGGTGAAAGAGGCAAATCCTTAGATCCCATAAAGATATAAGAGCCAAAATTTTCATTGAGACAATATGTCAAAAGCTTCTAGGATAACTAAACCAAAGCTAAGACACCATTGCAAATATCAGCAGTTCTTCTACAACTTGCCGTAACAATATCTTCAATTAATAATAAAATCCGAAAGCTAGACTCCAATTAGCTAAATAGAATATACAACTAATCACTAAAATGGCATCTTGAATTCTAGTGGTGAAAAGGCTAACAAATATGAATTAAACATATGAGACACCTGTTAGAATTGCTTGATCAACGCGTAACTCATTGCTCAACATCTCAATCAACCTCAGGTCAGCTGGAATCTTACAGCCCACTGTTTAGCATAAGAGAAACAAGAATAGCAACCTTTCAGAAAAGAAGCTTATGGATGCTACTGCATTCTGGTGTGATATTACAAAATTACCATTGACTTCCACAACATCGCCTGGCACCAGTTCTGTTGCAGGTAATATTGAAAAGCAACCTGCAATAGTAATCAATAAGAAGGGTAGTCCCTAAACAAAACTTACAGATATTTAAGACTGTAAACTATTCTGATAGAGAAGACAATAAGAAAAGGCATATGGAGGCAGTTCAAAAACTAAATTCGCCGTGCATAAGTGTCTTTGCCACACACCACAGAAAATTTGAGCAACTAAGGATCAACTATTCCCAATGCAGAAGTATTAGCCCCACAAAACACAGAAAAATATCTAGAGGAGCTTCCAACAGCATTATAAGTCAAATTATCTGATTATTTAAGATTATAGCTCATTCCAAGACAATATAGAAAAACCAAAAGACGAAAAAATTGCATAATTATAGTACCATTCCGGAGCACTGTAGCTATATTTGCTTGGTAAGCACGTAGTTCCTATAACATAAAAAGAAAAAAAAAGGAAAACATAAAGTATAAGATTCGTGTTACAACCAGAAAAAATGTGCATTGAATGAAAATTGAGCACACTAGGGTCTGCCAAACTCCCAAGCCCCACCTCCACAGGGAAAGAAAGAGTAAGAACGTGATCCCTGTACTGCCCGATTCATACAATAAAATAATTTGTTGTGCTCTAAGTTCCTTTTCTCCAAAGTGCACACACATATGTATATATGAACAGATCATCTTAACCTAAGTCCAATGTTAATCAACATCATGTATAGTGCAACAAAAAACTACCTCAAGAGCCTTCTCAGCATTTGTCTCTGTGATAACCCCAACAGCAGCGTTTGCGGCCAATATCAGCAGAATTACCTATTCATAACACATTCAATGCAAACAAGGATGTTGATACCAAATTACATCACATTTCACAAGTGGAATTCTTCCCACAATGGCATCAATTAATGAAGTTATATGCCACCCACGCTAAACCCTCCTCAATTGAAAACTTTAACTAAAAGAGGAATATTAATATGATCAACTCCTTGACATGAGTGGGCCAGTTGAAAGTAAATAGTTATTTAAATTGCAATTCCTAATCATCGTAAATATATAACAAGACCAAAATCTACAAATGCGGAATCTTCCTAGCCAATGAAAATATATTGCCTTCTTGTAGATAACTAGTATGGAAGTAAACACTGGATCTTAGTTGAAGAAGACAAAAGAAAACATAGAATTTTAGGTAGGATGCCAACAAAGAAAGAAAAACACAGACTAAAGTTAATCTTTTGCCAACTAGAATAAGTCACTAGTCAACCAATTAAACAAAACAAAGAGTACAATTAGCTTAAATGAACAGCTATCTGAAACAGTTTGTAAGGGGAATAGGAAAAAGGATGTAGTAACTTACAAAAGGCTCAAGAAATGCTGTTAAACCCGTCTCTCCATTAACCAAAGCCAATACGAAAGAAATAATTGCAGCAGCAATTAGTATTTTAACTAGCAAATCATCAAATTGTTTCAAAACCAGTTTCCAGAATGGAGTTCCTGCACCCAGTTGACATGAAAAAGATATTAGTTATATGCTACCAGAAAAATAAACCTCTGTCTAAGATAACATTGGCACAAAAAACAAGATAGATTCCTACATCAAGAACCATAAGGCAGGTATGACCCAATCAGCTAAGACATCAGAGACCAACACAAATGAGCCATGATTACATCAAACATGTCCACAGGAAAAGCCTTGCCACAGATTAACGAATCAAACGCAAATTAGAAACAAAACAGACAAAACAAGAGCTCATGCTAGATTCAATGAATCAACTCCAAATTACAATCTCGCAATTATTGACGTTCTCCTAAACCATGCTAGCGATTTCGAAATAACTAAGATTTCCAGGATTTTCCAAGTAAACACAGTTAAGGAATTATGGAAGCATTCTCAAAAAGGGTATTGAAAAACTTACTTTTCTCTTCAGGCAGTACTGCAAATCAAGGGAGGAACATGCACAGAAAAGAACAAAATAGATCAGAACTACACAAGATTAAAAAAAAATCAATAACATTTATATTGGACTTCTGGAGCAAATATTCATATGCCCCTGAGTCTTAGAGTGATGCATTATACTAAAAACCAAAATCTGGACGTGCATTCCAGAACTATTACCAAAATCTGGATGTGCATTCCAGAACTATTATTTTAAGAGACAAGAAAATGTCACTTACGAACAATAAGAATAACAACAACCATTCTAATAGGCAATGCAAGTCAAGCTGAAATGACACTTACCGTTTTTTCCAAAAAGCCTAGAATGCTGAATAACCTACAAATCACAAAACCAAGGATGAATGTATTTGAAATAAAACGCTATAACAGCATAGTTACAACTTCACAAAGACTGCAATAAGTTAAAGTTTCAAGTTTCAGGTCGAACAATTGAAATCTCAGTTCAGTCCAGGACTCGACAAACTTGTACCTGAGAATCAGAAAGACCCTTTGACGGGTCTACCCCAAAGAAATCAAGCACCTGCTCAAACGACAGAAACACCATCAAGACCAAACATAGACCTCGAAGGCAACAAATTCACTTCAATCACAGTGAACACAGTTCCAGGAACACCAAAGTAGTCGTTGTTAATCCGATCTCAATGACATTAAATCATAGCAATCAACAAAAAGAAAAAAAGAAAAGAATCCAGAGGTGAAATGCCAAGAACCTCAGTGACAGATCTGGCATAGGCGTCTTCCATAATCGAGAAACTAGGGTTTTGAGCCCGCTGTTGGATCGCGACACAGGGAGCTGAAATCTATAGAGAATGCGAACAGGTGACGCCAGTTTCCATGAAGAGAGAGAGAGAGAGAGAGAGAGAGTCGCTGACAAAAGAGAAAACGGTCTGATTCCGATCTATTGTGAAATCGCCAAGACACTCTCCCTCAGTTAGAGGTTCTTCGTCCGTCATCACGCTAGAACGGCGACGTTTTTCGCTCAGAAAAAAACACGAGTTGTTGGGCCAAAACCGCTAGTTAGGTGATCCATCCGGGTTTCGATCCGGAATGCTCGGATTTTGTTCTGGATTTGAATTTTTCGAAATTACGAAATCCGAATGTTTTTCGGTTTGGATTTTTCGGGTTTTGAAGCAATGAATGTGAAATAACTTAAATTAAATTTGAGTATCCATAGATTTTTCAGGTTTTTCGGGTTATTAGGTTTATTTAGGGTCGGGTTATTCAGCTTGTTTGGGGTTTGGATAGGTTTTTTGGGTTCTAACAAAAATTGACAAAGTTAACATAAAAAAAATAAAAAAATACATATTTAACTCATAAAAATGAACTTTGCAAATACCAAAATGAAATGAATTCTAAAAATACGAAAATGAAATGAATTTCGAAAATATCAAAATAAAAAGAACTCAAAAAATGCCAAAATGAAATGAACTCTGAAATCGTCAAGGTGTTGCGCAACAAAATGAATTCACATCTCATTATCCTCCATTATTTGTTCTGAGATTGAATTTCGCTCGTATCAAGTTGATCTGCAATAACCATATACATATCCATCTATAAACAAACAAACAAACACACCATTTTTTACTATCTGTAACAAACCCCAATCTACAATTTCAATCTACAGCTTCTCCACTAATATACAAACGCAAGAAACGAATCTTACTAGGAGAACATGACTGCGAAGAGAGGAAACGGTAGAAGAACTCTTGTTGAAGAAAGCTTTCGTCATCGCTCAATCTGTAAAGATATGCAGAAGATTCGTTTCCTTCACTGATATACAAACGGAATAAACGAAAGAAAATCTACAAAAGAAAATCAACAGGAGAAAATCTACAACTTCTTCACTGATATACAAAACGGAAAAAAACGAATCTTATTGGGAGAAGACAACTGCGAAGAGAGGAGATGGTAGAAGAACTCTCGTCGAAGAAAGGATACGAATCGGAGAAAGGATACGCAGAAGAGCTCTCGTCTCGTCGTTGCTCAATCTATAAAAGAAATTGTCTGAATAAACAACAATCTACACTAATCTAAAACGAACGAGACAAATCTTACAGGATAGGACGAAAGGAAACGAATCTTACCATAACTCTCATCGAAGAAAGGATACGACAGAAGAAAGAACGGATATGCAGAAGAGCTTTCGACGGGATGAGGGAGAAGAGAATAGAGAGGCTCGGTCGGGTGATGAGAAAAGGGAGAAGCGGCAGGATGAGGCTCGGTCAGGCGGCGGGATGAGGGAGAAGCGGGGGGTGAGGGGAGAATAGTGGAGAGACACAGTTGGGCAGCAGGATGAGGGGAGAAGAGTGGAGAGAAACGGTCGGGCGGTAGGATGAGGGAGAAAAGAATGGAGATAGTGTATGTGTGTGTGTGTTGTGGCAGTAGAAAACACAAAACAAAAAATAAAAAACCTTATTTTAATTCAGGTTGTTCAGATTTCTCGCGTTTAACCCGAACCCGGATCGGACCAATCCGAACCCGAATGAGTTATAAGATTTGGACCCATGTCGGTTTTTAGGGTAATCCATTTTGTAAACGATCCAAGTCTTTTTTATTGATCCGAGTCAGTCCGATCCGAGTAACCCGGATTGGCCATCCCTTACCGCTAGTAAGCGCAAGGAAATGAAAACACAATTTTTGTTAGGAAAACAATTTCTATAATTGTGTCAATATATTTTACAATCTCATTAAACTTTCAATTAGGAGGTATAAATCAACGAAACTCAAACACTAGTTATAATAAGAAATTTTAGAGAAAATCTCTCAAATTCAATAATAAAAATTAACCACAAGATGACTAATTTAAATAAATATAAATCTAAAATTAACAAAGGCAATAACTGAAATCATGAAAAACCATAAATTAATAGTTTTCTAGAACTAAACATGTAAGTTTTTTTCAGTGTTGTAGTAGTCGCTAGGCATTAGTTGGACGGTCCATCAGCGTTTAGCAACTAGTCGAATTAGTCGGTGACTAGATGTTTTTTATTTAATTTATTTTTTACAAATTAGATTTTCAAAGTTATGCAATAATAAAAAAACATTTAACGTAAGCAAAATATCATAAATAAAATATAAAGTCCTACAAAATCATAAAATAAACAAGTATAAATTCATAATCATAACATAAAAATAAGAATAACAAAATATTAAAGATCTAAGCATCTAATAGTTACTCTCCAATTAAATATCTCATCTCTTTACGTGGTCCGTAGTCGACTTCAAACAAATCATATTTCATTAGCGGAGAAGGATCATTGTCAAAGTTTACATGCATACATATTAGTATACATATATATTTGTTTGGGAAAAAATGGTTAACATTTTCTAAATAGTTATTTTTTCGAAAAAAGTAGAAAAGAAGAGTGTTTTCCTTAAATATTTAATTTAATACTTTAATAATGATAATTTTTCTTTTTCTTTTTCTAATCCTAAAAGTTTTCTCCATAAGTAAGAGTGTTAATTGGGTTGGTCCAGCCCAATACAGTCCAACTCATCAATATCTCTAAATATATGTGCATATATATATATATATATATGTTTCTTAAATATATATATATATATATATATGCATTTTTCATACATACATGATATAATTATTATGAGTGTTAATTGGGTTGGTCCAGCCCAATGCAGTCCAACTCATCATGAGTTGAATTATTTTTAGGTCAGTCTAGTCTAGTCTATATTCAAAATGGATTGAGATTTTTTTTTAAACCAGCTCAGATCACTAAAAACTGTGGGTTATATGAGTTGATCCGTAGGTTAAATTTTTTTGTTTACAATTATATATTAATTAATTAATAAAATGTCAAAAAATCATAAATAATTCAAACAATGTCTAAAATTTTAAATAAAATATCTAAATACGTTAAAAATGTTAAAACATAAAAATAATTCATAAACAATATAGAAAATCCAAACCAAAGTTTTAAAATTCTAAATAAAAATATTTTATCTTCAATTATTATGTTCTTCATTATCCATACCTATAAATAATATAAAAATAAATTCATAAATCAAAATAATATATTAACAATACTAAAGATGATTCGAAAGCAACAGTAGTTATAGGAATGCTTAGCACATCATAAGCCATGTATGCCAACTCATGGTATCGATATCGATATCTTTTCAACAACCTAAGACATCTAAATCGGGATCATCCGACATTCTCAATTTCTCTTCATCCAAATATATATCTAAAAGTGAATTGTTTTCTTCTTCTTCATTCGTCTCAGAAATATCATCAAATTAATAGAAATCCTATAATGATAATAACTCCAAATCGAATAAATAAATTATATGGAAAATATAAATATTAAACTTAAAATATAAACAAAATAGAAAATCTATTTCAAGAATGCTCAAATGTTGGTTTTGTTGATTTGCAAAACAAAGTTGGAAAAAAATAATACAAAATATTATAAATATATTTTAGTATTATATATATATTAGATATGTATATATTATATAATATATGCAATATGTTTTTAGTTTTGACCCACGAGTTGATCCGTATAGATTAGTCCATATGGATCTACTAAATTTTCAGCTGAATCAATAAATCCATTTTGTTTGTGAAAACAATGTTTGTCTCCGATTTCAAGATTTTCGTATGCATTTTTCATACATACATGATATAATTATAACACGAGAGAGATAAAACGGAAAGAGAGAAAAAAAACATTATATGAAATCCAGTCACTTGCATTGAAGTCCACTCACTTGCATTACTATAAGTATAAGATTTCTCAATTAATATTGTTTGGGCCTAAAACGAAAGACATCATTTAAGTCCTGAGCCATCTGAAGTCCGTAAATATTTGAAGAAACGTCATATGTATACGCTTATACATGTGGATATGTGTATATACATTTTTTATATATACGTCTATATATGTATATATTTATAGGGAAAACAATCTATTCCCCTGAACTTTATCACTTTAATCCTATTCCCCCCTGAATTTTCCTGTTCATCCGATTCCCCCTAAACTATCGTTACTTATCTTATTCCCCTCTAAACTTTAAAAAGAACAAACCCAAAAAAACCCTGAAAAATAGATTTTAATAAAATTAAACCTTCTACTTTTCACTTTTTTTAAAAAACCCCCTAAACTATGTTTTTTAAACAAAAAAAACCATGATAAATCTTAATGGTTTTTTTTGCTTAAAAAACATAGTTTGGTGGTTTTATTAGAGAATTAAAAGTAGAAGGTTTAATTTATTAAAACCTATTTTTTAGGGTCTTTTTAGGTTTGTCCCTTTATAAAAAACTTTACCATTAGTTATAATATTATTATATTTTAAATTTTATTAAAAATCACAATGTGTATGAAAATGCTAAAATGTTTGGATATTATAAATTTTACATAAGAAATGTATGTATATTTATATTTCAAATGAAAAATCATAAAAAATTTACAGATTTCAAAATTGAATTATATCAAGGTGTGCACTATAATAAATTTTACTAACGTTTTTGAAATTAGCTAAACCTATTTTCAATTATTATTATTTTGTTTATAAAACATATACTTTTATGATTTTCAGAATAATTAATAGTCAAATTTTAGACAAAAATGTGTAATTCCATTCTTATCAAATAACTTTAAAAGTAATATTTGATTAGTGAAAAAATATAATTGATATATTTTCAACCTATATAAAATTGTTGTATTATCCGAGTAAGGATAACACATAATATATCTTACGATTGAAAAATTATATGTATAAATATATTAAGATTATAAAAATTTATTTTTTTATATTCAACCAAAATATTTATATAATAATTATTTAAAATATGATTGGAAATATATCAAAATTATAAATATGAGTTATAGAATGAATTATAATAATTATCAATATTATAACATATAAGAAAATAATTTTAATAAAATTTAAAATATAATAATATTATAATTAATAGTAAAGTTTTTTATAAAAGGACAAACCCAAAAAAAATCCTAAAAAATAGTTTTTGATAAAATCAAACCTTCTACTTTTAATTCTCTAAAAAAATCACCAAACTATGTTTTTTAAGCAAAAAAAACCATGAAGATTTGTCATGGTTTTTTTTGCTTAAAAAACATAGTTTAGGGTTTTTTTAAAGAGTTAAAAGTAAAATGTTTAATATTATTAAAACCTATTTTTCACGGTATTTTTGGGTTTGTCCCTTTAAAAATTCATCATGTTCTCCCTTCATTAACTTTCTGTTAATTTTTCTGTTAAATATTTTTAAAACATCCTATTCTCCCCCAAACTATATGATTTCTTCATTCGTCTCAGAAATATTATCAAATTAATAGAAATCATATAATGATAATAACTCCAAATCGAATAAATAAATTATATTGAAAATATAAATATTAAACTTAAAATATAAACAAAATAGAAAATCTATTTCAAAAATGCTCAAATGTTGGTTTTGTTGATTTGCAAAACAAAATTGAAAACAAATAATACAAAATATTATAAATATATTTTAGTATTATATATATATAAATTAGATATGTATATATTATATAATATATGCAATATGTTTTTAGTTTTGACCCACGAGTTGATCCGTATAGATTAGTCCATATGAGTCACTTGCATTGAAGTCCAGTCATTTGCATTACTATAAGTATAAGATTTCTCAATTAATATTGTTTGGGCCTAAAACGAAAGACATCATTTAAGTCCTGAGCCATCTGAAGTCCGTAAATATTTGAAGAAACGTCATATATATAGGCTTATACATGTGGATATGTGTATATACATTTTTTTATATACGTCTATATATGTATATATTTATATAGAAAACAGTCTATTCCTCCTGAACTTTATCACTTTAATCCTATTCCCCCTGAATTTTCATGTTCATCCGATTCCCCCTAAACTATCGTTACTCATCTTATTCCCCTCTAAACTTTCAAAATTCATCATGTTCTCCCCTCCATTAACTTTCTGTTAAATATTTTTAAAACAGCTTATTCTCCCCCAAACTAGATTTCCAGAGCCTATTCCCCCGATCTATATGAATTTCAACCTATTCCCCCCCAACCATATAAATTCTAGCCTATTCCCCCAAACTATATAAACTATATATGAATTCCAATCTATTCCCCCGAACTATATGAATTCTAGCCTATTCCTCCCTAACTATATGAATTCTGGCCTATTCCCCCAAACTATATAAACTATAGCTTATTTCCCCCGAACTATATAACCTTTAGTATATTCCCCCATGAACTATATAAACTTTAGCTATTCTCCCCGAACTATATGATTTCTCTAGAAGTAATATATTTTCTTTAATTTTAATGTATTATTAAATTTTTTATATTAAAAATATTAAAATAAAAAATACTTTAAATTCTAACGATTATAAAAAATTCTATATGATTTCTCTAATAGTAGCATAATTTTAACATAACCATTTTTCACTCAAATTTAACAGGGTTTCACCCAATTTTAACTCAATTTCACCGAAATTTAACCTCATTTCACCCATTTTAATCCGATTTGACCCAATTTTTATCGACTTCATCGAATTTCAACACGATTTCACCCAATTTTTATTCGATTTCACCCAAAATTAACCCGATTTCACCGATTTAATCTAATTTCACCCAATGTTAACCCAAGTTCACCAAAATATAACCCGATTTCATCTAATTTTAATCTAACTTCCCTTAATTTTTATTTGATTACACCCAAATTTAACCCAATTACACCCGATTTAATCTTATTTCACCAAATGTTAACCGCATTTCACCAAAATTTAACCCGATTTCACCCAATTTTCATCCGGTTAAAATTGGGTTAAAATTGGATGAAATCGGGTTAAAATTGAGCGAAATATATTTAAAATTTGGTTAAATTGTGTTGAAATTCGGTGAAATCGAGTAAAAATTGGGTGAAATCGAGTTAAATTTTGGTGAAATTGGGTGAAATCAGATTAAATATGAGTGAAATAGAGTTAAAATTCCGTGAAATTGGGTGAAATTGGGTGAAATCAGGTTAAAATTGAGCGAAATATATTTAAAATATGGTTAAATCAGGTTGAAATCCGGTGAAATCGAGTACAATTTGGGTGAAATTGGGTCAAAATTGGGTGAAAACGTGTTAAATTTGAGTGAAATAGAGTGAAAATTCGGTTAAATCGGGTTGAAATTAGGTGAAATCGAGTAAAAATTGGGTGAAATCGGATTAAAATTGGATAAAATCGGGTCAAATTTGGGTGAAATTGGGTTAAAATTGGGTCGATGTCGGGTTAAAAATCTTGTATAATCAATCATTTGTAATCGTTAGAATTTAAAGTATTTTTTTATTTTATTATTTTTGATATACAAAATTTAACAATACATTAAAATTAAAGAAAATATGTTACGTATATAATAACCATAATTTAAAATTATGTTACTATTAGCAAAATTATATAAATTTATTTTATAATCGTTAGAATTCAAAGTTTTGTTATTTTAATATTTTAATATAAAAAATTTAATAATACATTAAAAATTAAAAAAATATGTTATTTTTAGAGAAATCATATAGTTTCGGAGGGGGAATAGGATAGAGTTTATATAGTTCGTGGGGGAATAGACTAGATATTATATAGTTCGGGGGAAAATAGGTTATAATTTATATAGTTTGGGGGAATATGTCAGAATTTATATTGTTCGGGAGGGAATAGGCTAGAATTCATATAGTTCGGAGGGGAATAGGTGGAGTTCTTAGAGTTCGAGGGGTGTGGGAATAGACTGAAAATAATATAATTTGGGGAGAAATAGACTGTTTTAAAAATATTTAATAAAAAACTATCGAAAATTTAATTGATGGAGAAATAAGATAAATTTTTAGAGTTTAGGGAAAATATGATGAATATGGTAGTTTACAGAGAATTCGATGAGTAGGAATATTTAAGGAGAGTAAAATTAAAACAATAAAGTTCAAAATAATAAAGTTCATATGTATATATATTTATATACACGTGTATTTGAAGAACCAAATATATTGTTTGGGCTCATATGTTGTCAAGCTTCTTAAGCCCATAAATAGTTGAAAATTTTTTTTTTCTATGAACAAAATAAATTTATGACTTTTAAAGCTTTTGATTGAATTCGAATTTAAATGGTTTCGAGCTCGAGTCAAATCAATCTACTGTTGTCCCTCTCTCTCTCTCTCTCTACCTGGTAAACTTTCCTTTTTCCCATGAAATTGAGTGCTTTTCTAGGGTTTTTTACCCTGTTGTTCATTTCCCAATTTAGGGTTTTTGTTATATTCTCTCAAATTTCCGTTCCTCGTTTCCTCTTCTAGGGTTTTTTACAAAGTTTATGGTTTGGGTCTCTCCACGTTTCGGAAATTCTCAAGCTTTAGGGTTTTTTATACATGATACTGTTTGATTATGGGGTATTTACTTTCGCAGGGGTGGGGTATTTCTTAATTTCGGTTCTCTGATGTTTGTTACTTGTTGAATTAGGGCTAATATCATCGGCGTTTCTGAGAAAAGGGGATTCTAGGGCTGATTGGACTGTTAGGGTTTTAGGAAATAAGGGGGTTTGAGAAAAATCTGGAATATAGAGTTTGTGAAAAATGGAGTTTGACCGGTTCAAGCTGTTTGTGGGAGGCATATCTCGGGAGACCAGTGAAGAAGCCCTAAGACAACATTTTAGTAAATATGGAATTGTGTTGGGTGCAGCTGTTGCCAGAGAGAGAGTTACAGGAAACTCGAGGGGCTTCGGGTTTGTTCGTTTCTCTGATTCTTCTGCCGTCAACAAAGCACTTGGAGACACCCATGTCATTTCTGATCGAACTGTGAGTTCATACCCTTTTTGATACTCCAAGATTGCTTTTACTTAGAATCACAAAATTCCTCTGTGAGCGATTTGAAGGGATTGGTAGACGTTACTAGTTTTCTAATTCGATGCCAGCCCCTTCCTTGTTTAATTCATTTATTTGTTCTGTATCAGGTCGAGGTTAAAAAGGCGGTTCCAAGACATGAGCAGCAAAAGATCCAACAGTATGGGAGTGAACTACGGCAGTATAGCAGTTTGCATGAAGTGTCTAGTATTGGTAACTACAGAACCAAAAAGGTCTTTGTTGGGGGCTTATCGTCTAACATAACTGAAGAAGAGTTCAAGAAATACTTTGAGAAGTTTGGTCGGATAACAGATGTAGTTGTAATGCATGATAGTGTGACGAACAGGCCTAGGGGTTTTGGGTTTGTTACTTTTGATTCAGAGGACTCAGTTGAGAATGTCATGCAGAACAATTTTCATGAATTGAATAATAAGCGCGTGGAAGTGAAACGGGCAATACCCAAAGAGGGTATCCAGAGTAGTAATGGTAATTATACTCCAAGGTTTGATGTAAGAAGCATGCCTACTTATAACAGCTTTCAACCAACGGCATTTGCTCCTGAGCGACCTGGATTTGGGATGGTCATACGTTACGCTCCTCCTCCTCCTCCTGTGATTGGTTATCATGGTGTTCAAGGGTTTCATCATTACCCTGTAGATATGTATGGATTTGGTTATCCTTTCCCTAATATGCCGTGGAACAACACGATTATGCCAACAACTGGGATTTTCTGTCCTCCCCGCAGCGATGCTCCTGGTTATTTCCCATACGTGAATGGATTTGGTCATCCAGGTATGAACTCTGCTGGTTACAATTCAGTAGTGTGGCCTGCACTTGATGATGGCTTTGAACAGGTGAATGTTGATATGATAACACCTGGATTAGAGACTCTGAAATTAGATGTAACTAGCCAAGCCCATATGGCAATGAACGGTGAAGGAATTAGCAAACAGTATCAGAGAGGTAATGCTGCGGTGAAGCCTTTAGACTCTGATGCTTATAGATGACAGTATTAACTTTCTTTGACTCAGTCTTTGGTACATGTGTTTAACTTTAGGATGGTCTCAACTAAATGCTGCTCTCGTACATGTGTTAGTTTTATCTTTTTGCTTTTGTATTATGTTTAGCTATTAAATTTAACCCCCACTGTATATTTTCAATGCATTCTTTGAACATCTCTCTCCCTCTCTCTCGTTGCCTGGCTGAGTCTTTTCATCTAATTCTTTTCCCCAATTTCTTAAAATTACACCATTATTTATAGAAAAATTTCACCAGTGATTTGATTTTGAAATATCAGAATCATATATTAGTTTATATATATATATATGTATTAGAAAAATTTATGGTGATAATATAAAGGTAACTTCAAAAATATTTTCGTAGGGTT
The DNA here is from genome assembly GCA_036759665.1 of Gynandropsis gynandra. NCBI lineage: Eukaryota > Viridiplantae > Streptophyta > Magnoliopsida > Brassicales > Cleomaceae > Gynandropsis > Gynandropsis gynandra. Next base: position 46,253,340 of record CM071865.1, on the reverse strand, counting down.
GAAGTCTTTCAAAAATATTCTTTCCTGGAAAAAAAATTAATTTCAAAAATATTCTTATAATATTGATATTCTCAAAATACCTCTATCGGTCCTGGATCATGTCCATTTTGCGGTCCTGTCGGAAATCGTTCGAAATCATCGGAGATCGTTCACAAATCGTCGGAAATCGTCACAAATCACCGAAAATCGTTAAAAATCCCTAGAAATTGCTCGAAATAACTGAAATCGTTAAAAATCACTGAAAATGGTTAAAAGAAAATCCTTGTAAATCGCTCAAAAATTGCTGAAAAACGTTCAACATTGCTGGAAATCGTTTGAAAATGAAAGGTAGTCGCTCGAAAATGTAAGGAAATCGCTCTCAACTTCGTTTCCATCCTCTCAAATTTCCTCCCTCTCAAAAATGTCAAAATTGTTTTCCACTAACAAAATGTAAGGGCACATGTCTTTTCTCCTTTTTTCTTCTATTAGATTTACGAAGGTATTTTTAAAATATTTTAATCCTTTATGATAATTATATGTATTTTCTAAGATTTTCCTGTACTGGAATTAATATTTTTCTCAATGTTTACAAATTTTTTTGATGAAATATTTTTTATTTTATTAATCCAATTTTTACATAGTAAACTAGTTTACTAAAAAACAATTTAGATTATGAAATCTTGAGGTATTTTAGATATTTTATCTAAACGTTTGTGTTTGTGAGATGGTATATATTATTGATTGTGTAGTTGATCGATCTAATATTTTTAATAACTTCTTAATTTTAATAAGTTCCATATAAACTTTTACGATTTTAATATCTTTAATTTATATATCTCTAATATATATAAAACACAAGACCAAGTGAACAGTATCACTGGTCATGTGTCACTTTCTGATTGACACTATATATATATATATATGATATCTTTATGAATAATGTCTTTATGACCCGTGTAACCCACTAATATATATATATAACAATTAAATATATATATATATATAAATTTATTTATATAATAATATATTCTCTATCAATAACATTATTAACATATGGATTTGCATGGTATTAGCCATTGGATAGCGGATTCAGTGATTCCATCGGATGAGTTGGTTGTATTAAGAATTTTGATCCAAACAACGGTCTACTTCATATGGCAGCAGAGAAACAAAAGATATTATTTCACATTGATTCGGCTTCGGTTTTAGAGGCTCGAGTTCACATCGATCGACTAGTGCGAGATCACATATTTTCATTGCAGGAGTTAACTCCAGGTCAATCCAACATTTGTTTATCTATTTGGCACTCTATTTTGGTGTAGGTCTGATCTTGTTGTATTTCAGGTCATTTATGGTTGTCTTGTATTTTGTGGTTGTGGGTTTATGGGATTCTGTTTTTTGTAACCGAAGTGAAGGTTCTATATTCAGAGTCAATGTTTACGCATAGATTCAGTGTGTACTAAACTTATATTTTATGTATATATAAGGAACAAAAATATTCTTTCCTGAAAAAAAAAATTAATTTCAAAAATATTCTTATAATATTGATATTCTCAAAATACCTCTATCGGTCCTGGATCATGTCGATCTTGCGGTCCTGTCGGAAATTGTTCAAAAACGTCGGAAATCGTTCGAAATCATCGGAGATCGTTCACAAATCGTCGGAAATCGTCACAAATCACCGAAAATCGCTAAAAATCCCTAGAAATTGCTCGAAATAATTGAAATCGTTAAAAATCACTGAAAATGGTTAAAAGAAAATCGTTGGAAATCGCTCAAAAATTGCTGAAAAACGTTCAACATTGCTGGAAATCGTTCGAAAATGAAAGGTAGTCGCTCGAAAATGTAAGGAAATCGCTCTCAACTTCGTTTCCATCCTCTCAAATTTCCTCCCTCTCAAAAATGTCAAAATTGTTTTCCACTAACAAAATGTAAGGGCACATGTCTTTTCTCCTTTTTTCTTCTATTAGATTTACGAAGATATTTTTAAAACATTTTAATCCTACGAGGGTATCTTTGATATTATGCATACTATAAAGGTCTTATACTTAGTATATGTTTAATTTGAAAATAATTATTATATTTATCATTATCATATTGGTTTTTAAAATAGTATAGTATAATAATCTATATATAAAAATGAAAATATATATATATATATATATATTTAAATGATATATAATTATGATGATGATTTTTAAATGAATTTATGAATGTATACAAAGGTGTTGTACCAAAGTATTATACATTTAATTCGAAAATCATTATTATAATATTATTTATAAGAATAATAAAATAACCTATAATTATAAACATGAACATAAGAATATTATTTATGATAATTATATGTATTTTCTAAGATTTTCCTGTACTGGAATTAATATTTTTCTCAATGTTTACAAATTTTTTTGATGAAATATTTTTTATTTTATTAATCCAATTTTTACATAGTAAACTAGTTTACTAAAAAACAATTTAGATTATGAAATCTTGAGGTATTTTAGATATTTTATCTAAACGTTTGTGTTTGTGAGATGGTATATATTATTGATTGTGTAGTTGATCGATCTAATATTTTTAATAACTTCTTAATTTTAATAAGTTCCATATAAACTTTTACGATTTTAATATCTTTAATTTATATATCTCTAATATATATAAAACACAAGACCAAGTGAACAGTATCACTGGTCATGTGTCACTTTCTGATTGACACTATATATATATATATATGATATCTTTATGAATAATGTCTTTATGACCCGTGTAACCCACTAATATATATATATAACAATTAAATATATATATATATAAATTTATTTATATAATAATATATTCTCTATCAATAACATTATTAACATATGGATTTGCATGGTATTAGCCATTGGATAGCGGATTCAGTGATTCCATCGGATAAGTTGGTTGTATTAAGAATTTTGATCCAAACAACGGTCTACTTCATATGGCAGCAGAGAAACAAAAGATTATTTCACATTCATTCGGCTTTGGTTTTAGAGGCTCGAGTTCACATCGATCGACTAGTGCGAGATCACATCTTTTCCTTGCAGGAGTTAACTCCAGGTCAACCCAACATTAATTTATCTATTTGGCACTCTATTTTGGTGTAAATCTGATCTTGTTGTATTTCAGGTCATTTATGGTTGTCTTGTATTTTGTGGTTGTGGGTTTATGGGATTCTATTTTTTGTAACCGAAGTGAAGGTTCTATATTCAGAGTCAATGTTTACGCATAGATTCAGTGTGTACTAAACTTATATTTTATGTATATATAAGGAACAAAAATATTCTTTCCTGAAAAAAAAAATTAATTTCAAAAATATTCTTATAATATTGATATTCTCAAAATACCTCTATCGGTCCTGGATCATGTCGATCTTGCGGTCCTGTCGGAAATTGTTCAAAAACGTCGGAAATCGTTCGAAATCATCGGAGATCGTTCACAAATCGTCGGAAATCGTCACAAATCACCGAAAATCGCTAAAAATCCCTAGAAATTGCTCGAAATAATTGAAATCGTTAAAAATCACTGAAAATGGTTAAAAGAAAATCGTTGGAAATCGCTCAAAAATTGCTGAAAAACGTTCAACATTGCTGGAAATCGTTCGAAAATGAAAGGTAGTCGCTCGAAAATGTAAGGAAATCGCTCTCAACTTCGTTTCCATCCTCTCAAATTTCCTCCCTCTCAAAAATGTCAAAATTGTTTTCCACTAACAAAATGTAAGGGCACATGTCTTTTCTCCTTTTTTCTTCTATTAGATTTACGAAGATATTTTTAAAACATTTTAATCCTACGAGGGTATCTTTGATATTATGCATACTATAAAGGTCTTATACTTAGTATATGTTTAATTTGAAAATAATTATTATATTTATCATTATCATATTGGTTTTTAAAATAGTATAGTATAATAATCTATATATAAAAATGAAAATATATATATATATATATTTAAATGATATATAATTATGATGATGATTTTTAAATGAATTTATGAATGTATACAAAGGTGTTGTACCAAAGTATTATACATTTAATTCGAAAATCATTATTATAATATTATTTATAAGAATAATAAAATAACCTATAATTATAAACATGAACATAAGAATATTATTTATGATAATTATATGTATTTTCTAAGATTTTCCTGTACTGGAATTAATATTTTTCTCAATGTTTACAAATTTTTTTGATGAAATATTTTTATTTTATTAATCCAATTTTTACATAGTAAACTAGTTTACTAAAAAACAATTTAGATTATGAAATCTTGAGGTATTTTAGATATTTTATCTAAACGTTTGTGTTTGTGAGATGGTATATATTATTGATTGTGTAGTTGATCGATCTAATATTTTTAATAACTTCTTAATTTTAATAAGTTCCATATAAACTTTTACGATTTTAATATCTTTAATTTATATATCTCTAATATATATAAAACACAAGACCAAGTGAACAGTATCACTGGTCATGTGTCACTTTCTGATTGACACTATATATATATATATATGATATCTTTATGAATAATGTCTTTATGACCCGTGTAACCCACTAATATATATATATAACAATTAAATATATATATATATAAATTTATTTATATAATAATATATTCTCTATCAATAACATTATTAACATATGGATTTGCATGGTATTAGCCATTGGATAGCGGATTCAGTGATTCCATCGGATGAGTTGGTTGTATTAAGAATTTTGATCCAAACAACGGTCTACTTCATATGGCAGCAGAGAAACAAAAGATATTATTTCACATTGATTCGGCTTCGGTTTTAGAGGCTCGAGTTCACATCGATCGACTAGTGCGAGATCACATATTTTCATTGCAGGAGTTAACTCCAGGTCAATCCAACATTTGTTTATCTATTTGGCACTCTATTTTGGTGTAGGTCTGATCTTGTTGTATTTCAGGTCATTTATGGTTGTCTTGTATTTTGTGGTTGTGGGTTTATGGGATTCTGTTTTTTGTAACCGAAGTGAAGGTTCTATATTCAGAGTCAATGTTTACGCATAGATTCAGTGTGTACTAAACTTATATTTTATGTATATATAAGGAACACAAATATTCTTTCCTGAAAAAAAATTAATTTCAAAAATATTTTTATAATATTAATATTCTGAAAATACCTCTATCGGTCCTGGATCATGTCGATCTTGCGGTCCTGTCGGAAATTGTTCAAAAACGTCGGAAATCGTTCGAAATCATCGGAGATCATTTACAAATCGTCGGAAATCGTCACAAATCACCGAAAATCGCTAAAAATCCCTAGAAATTGCTCGAAATAACTGAATCGTTAAAAATCACTGAAAATGGTTAAAAGAAAATCGTTGAAAATCGCTCAAAAATTGCTGAAAAACGTTCAAGATTGCTGGAAATCGTTCGAAAATGAAAGGTAGTCGCTCAAAAATGTAAGGAAATCGCTCTCAACTTCGTTTCCATCCTCTCAAATTTCCTCCCTCTCAAAAATGTCAAAATTGTTTTCCACTAACAAAATGTAAAGACACATGTCTTTTCTCCTTTTCTGTTCTATTAGATTTACAAAGGTATTTTTAAAGCATTTTAATCCTACGAGAGTATCTTTGATATTATACATACTATAAAAGTCTTATACTTAGTATACGTTTAATTTGAAAATAATTATTATATTTATCATTATCATATTGGTTTTTAACCGAAATGAAGTTCTATATTCAAAGTCAATGTTTACGCATTCGGTGTGTACTACACTCGGTGTGTACTACACTTATAAATACATAGTCCATCATTACAATGAAAGGAATGGGACCACGTATCGTGGGCCATAGAAAGAGTTAAAACTTAAAATGGTATTGAAAGAGGGCCCACTGAAGCAAGACCTCCGCACGCTCTCCACGCGCGTAATCGCTTTCCCGCTTTCTCAAAAGCTATAAAGCAAACTGAATCTCTTGATTAAGTTTGATTAATTTATAATTAATCAAAGTTCTTAATCATGCCATAGGGACGTTCCATTTTATATGTACATCACTATAGTGACCGTGATAATAACACTTGTTTAAGTAACTAAAAAATGATTCCAAATATAATACATATATAAAGATTCATATCAAATAATGAACATTAATAACTTATAAACTAACTAATAAATCGTTATTTGGCATTTAAATATACAAACTCGTTCCTAGTTCTATAAAAGCATTTATTTTGCTGTGTAAATAGTAAGATATAAAATCTCGCAAAAAAATATACTAGCATTACAAAAGAAATTCTATAAACAAATATAAATGGATTTATATTTTTATATTAAAAATTAATACATGCGGCAATATAAAATTTTGGTAATAATTTATGTTTTTATAAGGTATTTCTCTATTATAAATAAAATCATTCAATTTTTTACCGGCATATTTCATAGAACATTGTTTAACTGTGCCGAATTTTGACATTCTAACATATTTTTCAAATATTTATGACTACCATATATTTTATGTAAAAAAATGTGAAGATCCCCATTGTATCATACAATAACTTCTATTAAAAAATAGAAATTTTGTTCATAATGCAGATAAATATTATTTTTTTGTCGGTTTTAGTTATTAAATATTTTTTTCATGACTTTCAAACTTGTGATCAATAGCATTTAAGTCGGTCTGCTTTTTGAAATTGAGAAAACAATCATAATTGTTTCGTTTGTTTTTTAGGATTTAATGAGGCTATTATTGGACATTCAGATAAATTCAAAATTTGACCAAATTGTAAAAATATATTCATAAATAATTTTTTATATATTAAAATGAAAAAAAAGTCGAAAGATAATTTGATGTGGGATCAAACTCAATTTGTAAATCAATTATTTTTGTCGGCGATATTTGTGTCAAAGTTAACATAAGCTCAATAAGTGTGCATCATGTGATTTACAAGGCTAATTTATTATTATGTATAATATATATGAACTCAATTAATACAAGTTGCATATTTAATTATTATACAAAAATATATCTAGATTTGATATAGCCGCTAATCATATCTAAATCCAAAATGCATGAAACATAACATCATAGGAGAGGTTTCAGATACAGAATATTTTATTGTGCATAGCTGGTTTGAATTCAGTAAAAAAAACACCTCCAATTTTATGCTTAAGTTCAATATTAATTAATTTAATTAATAAATTATATAAACTATTTTTGGAATAAAAATATATTGTTAGAATCTAAAAAATGTTCTATCAAATTATAATTTATATTTAAATGTTATAAACACAATTTATTTGACCAGATAACTGGAAGTTTGACCATATTTTTCTTGTAATAAAATAATATGCTCTAGATTCCAACTAGGAATGGGCAAATAGCGAATATCCGTAAATATTCGACTATTCGTATTCGTATTCGTCGAATATTCGATTTTACTATTCGTATTCGTATTCGTAAATACGGATATCCGTAAATACGAATATCCGCAAATATTCGGATATTCGTCAGATATTCGTATCCGTAATAAAATCAATTTTTTTTAAAAACGTAATAAAAAAAATTCTAGATAATTTACATTTTAATCCTTAAAACTTTTATAATTTACATTTTAGTCTTTAAATTTTAAATATAATAACTATTTCTTTATATATTTTATATTTGAATTGAAAATTAATTATAATAATGTTTTTTATTTATAATTTGATCCTTAAAATTAATTTATTATATATATATATATCTATATATTAAATAAATTATCTATTTATTACTTACGGATACTAATACTTACGAATAATTGACTATACTATTTGTATTTGTATTAGTCGAAAATCTAAATCCTGGTATTTGTACTTGTACTTGTTCATACGGATATTTGCTTTTTCGGATCGAATACGGTTCGAATACGAATCGGATACGAATACTTCGGATAATTTGCCCAGCCATAATTCCAACGTATTTCTCTTCCCTGCAAGTTCAATATAATTTTCCAAATTATTATTTATTTTCAGTAATACATTTTTTTTCCTTCGTAAAGCTATACGAAGTCACATATATGATTTTTAATAAAATATATGAATTTACATAGAATTACATAAAGTATCCAAAATTTACTTTGTAAGTTATGAGAATATTATTGGATATTCAGGATTTTAAAAACATTTTTTTTATCTAAATATGATGGTTCAATGAAAAAAAAACACATTTGGTATCTATTTTATGTATATTCTAATAGTAATTTATTTGTCAAGATTTTCAAATTTTTATTTCTGAACTATGATTTTTTTGAATTTTTATATTCAAGAAAATATTTAATTTATAATTCTTGAAAATCTATTTACAATCAATCTAATCAATAATATTATCTTTTTAAATTTTCAAATTGTTATTTTTTGCATAAATTAGCATTTTACAAAATCATACTTTAGAAAAAATTAAAATATATTTGTTTAAATTAAAGGATAGAAAAATGAAATTTGACGATGTAGATCAATAAAAAATAGAAAATAATTTCTATCAATAAAATATTTAATTATATGTAGAGAATATATTTAAAGTAATTCCTATATGAATTATAAATTTTAGAGATAGATAGTGAACCAAAAAATTTATATATATTTTTTTAAAATATAAACTTATTTTAAAAATCCATAATAATAATTGGTGAATTATCTTGAAAGAAACTTAATAGTTTATGTATAAAATATTTAAACAATTAAATCATATATAATTCGAAATAACTGCATTATTTTTTATAAAAATTTTAGATTATCAATAAAAAAATCCGAAAAAGATATTTTGGGATGGAGAGAATAACCCCTTGGTTGTACAATGAATACTGAGAAGAAAAACAAGCAATAATGCCTCAGTAATATAAGAGAGTAACAAAAAATGTCATATTTAAAATTAATCTTTTTTTTTTCAGAGACGTCTCAAAGGTATTTGGGAAATCTAAAGATGTGACCTTTCTTAGGTTAAAGGCAAAAGTGGAAAAGCTGAGTGATAATTAAGTAAATGAAATATAATCAAGAGAGAAATTACAAAGAGTAAAGTAGTGTGTAGTACGAAATACAATAAAACAAAGGAGATTAGGTTGTGTAATAATAATAATAATGTGAGAAGAAAGAACAAAGAGCAGTTGTTGCAGTAGTTAGTCTGTCTTTTTTTAATTCATCAATATAATGTCTCCTCTTTTGTGTAGCTTCAGGTAACCAAACACCTTTTTCTCTTTCTCTCTCTCTCTCTAGGTCTTTACCTCTATTTCTATCAACATAATTATTGTGTATTATTCATTGTGCCTTTGCTTTGGGTTCTATTCTTGTAAAGGTTGGAATTTGATGCTTCATTGCTGTTTGTTCAAGTGTTTCCCAACTTGGGTTCTTTTTCATTCCCCATTTGCCAAATTCAACCAAGTCAGCATTTGATGCTCTTCACTTAGGTGTACTATTCTCCCTATATTATCCAATTTTAGGGCACTGTATAATGCCTTCAGAATTTGATTCTTCTTTTGTGCCCTTTTGAAATACACCAACCCATCTCTGAGAATCCTGAACAGGGTTTGTGTCCATTTCTTCAGAAAAAAACAATATTTTTTTATAAAAGGAGATAGATTCTTGGTTCTGTGATTCCAAAAACTTGATTTTGTTCTATACCCGCCATTTTTGTCAGCCCATATTCATCTGGGTTGGTCTTAAAATACCAAATCTTTCCACTTTCTTGAAGCTGAAGAGATCGATTGAAAGTTTCTAAATGTTCTCAAAGAGTTACCACTTTGGTCTCAAAAGGGAATCTACTTTTCTTTTCCCCTTGTTAAGCCTTGTGAGCTGTAACTTAGCTTAAATCCATTGCTTAGTTTCACTTTATGCTCTGAAAGTACTCACCTTTCTTCTTGTCTATGATAAGTGTGTCTCTCTTTATTATCTTTTATTGACTTGAGTCAGAATAAGCATTGATCCCCGGGTTTATTCTCCGTGAGGGAAAAAATAATTGTATGTGGTTCACTTCTGCTACATCAGATTTGATGCTCTTTTGTTTTGTATTTCATTTTTCTATTATCTCTTTTTGTGATTCTGCAAATTACCAGCTTCCTTTCTTTCTCACTTTAGTCCCATTGACCACTGAATAAAAAGCTGCAGAGGTTACTTCATTTGTTCCTTGTCAAGTCTTGCAAGCAAATCATCCCAACTTTTGGGGTTATATCTTTAGGGTTTTTGTGGGTTTTAACTGTTGATTTAGAAGAATGGGTGGTGAAGATGGTGAAATGATGTATAAGCATGGAGATGAAACAGGGGTTGCAGAGGTTGAAATGACATCAATGCCCTTGTACGCAAAGGTTGATCCATTCTTCCCTTCCGCAGATTGGGATCCTGTTGTGTCAATGGGTTCGAGTTCCCATTACACTTCTTTGGTAATGGAGAATTCAGGGATGAGTGGCTTTGCTCATTATCAACCTGGTTCGGGTTCGAGTTACGTAGACATGTCAGCAAGTCTTCTTCCCGGTTCCAACCAAATTGGTCGTTTTCTTGGTTCAGACAAGAAGGGTGAGAGTGAAGGGAGATTGAGGAGAACAGGGGAGATTCATGAGGATCATCAAGTTTCAGAAGATGGTGTTCTTTGTGCTTCCCCTTGCAGAAAAAGGAGGCAACGCGAGTCCGACTCGGCCCCTTCGTTGCATTGGAACAAGGTAATAATGGTATATGTATCTTCGACTGATTCGTTTGATAGCATTGATTCTTGTTGCCTCAAGGAATTCACTGAGACATTTTAATGGTTTGTGATGAAATAAGTGATTGTTACTTATGACAGAAAGCTGTGGAGGAAGATCAAAACCAGAAGAAAGTGGAATCTGAGAGGAACATGATTGAAGATTCTGGTGGAAAGGCACCAGTGGACAAAGGAAATTACATTCACGTGAGGGCAAGAAGGGGTCAGGCGACCAACAGTCATAGTCTTGCAGAAAGGGTAACACCATTTGATCGATTATTCGCCCGTTCTCGTCATTTATGTTACAATAAGCACACATTTGACAGATTGAATTTTGTTATGTCTTCAAGGTTAGAAGAGAAAAGATCAGCGAGCGAATGAGATTACTTCAAGAACTTGTCCCTGGATGCAACAAGGTAAAGGACTTAGACTTATCTTAGTTGTAAAATCTTACCCTGAAATCTTACGGTGTTGTATCGTTCAATTAGATCACTGGAAAAGCAGTTATGCTCGATGAAATCATCAATTACGTTCAGTCGTTACAGCAGCAGGTTGAGGTAAGATATAGTGTAAGTTCTTGCAATGCTTCAGCTATATTGGCCCATGAATTCTCATCAACTATAGTTTCATATATGCAGTTTCTGTCCATGAAACTCGCGACAGTGAATCCAGAACTCAACATTGACGTAGACAGAATCGAACAAGAGATTGTAAAACCTCTTAACTTCAAGATGAACAATCTGCAAGTTTTATGAGGTCTGACATACTCTGTTCTTTGAATCAGATTCTTCATTCAAGAGACAGAAACATGATTATGCTCGGTTTAAGCACTGGAATGAATCATCTTTATCAATACAGCACCATTCATGGCACCATACCGAATCTCCTCGCAACGAATCCACAATTTAATCCGTTGCCACAACAGGCAAGCAACGAGTGAAAATACCCTTTTGTGCTCTCAAGATTTGCTTTACCTAATGGCCGGATTCTTGATCACACACTTGGTTCTTAATCTTTGTACAGACTGTATTAGACACTGAACTACAAAGCCTATATCAAATGGAGTTCGTTTCAAATCCATCAAATATGGAAAGCCTCCCACCAAATGGGTGAGTTACAATACAAACTCACTGTTCTTTCTTTTAAACTTTTTTTTTTTGCCAATTATCAATGGAAGATACTTTTACCGTTCATAGGGCCATTGAAACCGGAGATGTAATGCATCAAAGGTGAGTGTTTGGCAGAGAATCAGAATTCTTAAGAGATGAAAATTGCCTTGGGGTTTTGTATAGATGGCATTGGGATGGTTCTAAGGTATCTGTAGTTGTTGTGTAGACCTTGGCTTTAAAGGTTTGTAACATTCATTTGACAATATTTATCGATCCAAATGAAGTTCATTGTCGATTTAAACTGGGTAATTTCAAAAATACCCTTGTAGGGCTAAAACACTTCAAAAATACCCTTCCCGAAAAAGAAAAAATTTTTAACTTCAAAAGTATCCTTATAAATGTTGGTATTCCCAAAATACCCCTGCGACCTTACGACCCAGTTCGACCCAGCGACCCAGTTTGACCCTGCGATCCTTATTCCTCTGCGACCCTTAGACCCCTGCGACCCTTGTCCCTCCTCGACCCTTGTTCCTCTGCGACCCTTGGACCCCTGCGACCCTTGTCTTTCTGCGACCCTTGGATCCCTGCGATACTAATTTATTATTTACAAATTATTTACATATAATATGAATAAAATTTCGAAAATACAGCTCAAATCAAAATATGTTGGACCCGTGCGACCCTTCCGACCATTGCGACCCTTCCGACCATTTCGACTAGTCTTTTCAATGTCAGACTACTGCTTTTTCCAGGTTCTAGCTATGCTTTTTATTTTACCAATGCCACATTGAAATTATTGTCTTTCTGGATTGTAGCAGTCCATTTATTTTTCGTTATAAATAGAGGAGGAAAAACCGTAAAGCTACATCAGCATCAGCATCAGCATCAGCATCTGAACATCGGGATCGTCGCATCCCTCGTAATCCTCCAGACCAGAAAGTAAAGCTTCCTCTTCGTGTTCAGCACGAAGAATATTTAGAATATCCTGAAAAACAAAACATAACCATTATTACCCTCTGTGACCCTTGTTTCCCTTGTGAACCCTGTGTAATTGTTACCTTAGAATCTCCAATCTGCCTTATCACATCTACATACTTCAAGTTAAAATTGGATTTAACCATCTTCTTGCACATTCTTGGCAGGATCGATGCGCATCCACAACCTCAACATACCATCCATTTCCACCCAAACTAAGGATGGTTTCAAATGGAAGTAACTGAAACATTAAAACAAAATGATAAGAATGCAAAAAGTACGAAAACATTCAAGTTATTCGAATAATATATACAACTTACCATTTTTTTCTTTCCTTTTTTTCTCGAACTTCTTTTTGCCTTTTTCTTCTTCTTCAACTTTTTTCTTTCCTTTTTTTAACCGTTGTGACCTTTGAGACCTTATGTAACCTTATGTAACTCTTGTGACCTTTGTAACCTTTGAGACCTTATGTAATCAATATTTAAACGTGGAAAATGTCTTATTTTTCATATATTGTTCGTAAGATTATGACCCAATATGACCCGGTATGCGACGCTCAATCGGATTAAATTATAATCAAGTTTAAACGGGTACGACTCATGCGACCACACATAACCCTTGTACGACTCATGCGACCCAATATGATCACAAATGACCCGTGGACGACTCATGCGACCAAATATGACCCATGGACGTCTAATGCGAACACATAAGACCCTTGTACGACTCATGCGACCCTATATGACCACATATGACACATGGACGACTCATGCGACCAAACATTACCCATGGACGTCTCATGCGACCACATAAGACCCTTGTACGACTTAACTTTCCAATGGAGGATTCATCATCATCATCATCATCATCATCAAACATGAAAAAGAATAAAAAAAACGAGCCAGACCGAGTCCGACGATTAGCAAGACCTGGGTCAACCATGTGACCTTCGTGACGAAACAAGAGATGATTTGGTGCTACAAATTGTTGTGGCTTTTCGGTTTTTCCTCCTCTATTTATAAACTCATATTCAACGAAAAATAAATGGACTCCGTTTTAACCAAGGTGCATGCATTGACCACATTAAAGAACCTTTTAATATAAGTCTTGAATGAATGAATGTATTGACCACATTAAAAAGCTTTGATATTTGAGTCAATTATTTGTAATAACTTGATAAATTATTATTTTCAAAATTTTATTCATATTATTTTCAAAATTTTATTCATATTATTTGTAAATAATGGGTCGA
>CM071865.1:46201824-46233669 GCA_036759665.1 Gynandropsis gynandra | reverse complement strand
CCAGGAGGTGGTTGCTGAGCCGTGAGGATGACAGATAAATTGATCTGAAGTTGAAAATGAAGATCAAGAAGTCTGTGGAGTATTGGGCGAGTGCACAAAACAGAGAACAGAAAAGTTCAGAGTTTTTAGGTGCACTTAAATAGATACTGGGTTGAAAAAGGGAAACAGTGTGAGTTGTATTTACACATTTAACTCAGGGGGAGTTAAATGTTTGGGAATCTTTAGTACATTGTAGAAAACAATAAGTGTACTTAAAGATTGATAAGTAAATAAACATATACTGTTTGATAAATTCGTGTCCGATCGATTATTTACTTATTAGTCATCTTCTACAAGATTTCAATTTTTTATATTTTCTTTTTGTTGTATGGATTGAACTATTTATATTTAAAACATAAAAATTTATTTTATTTTTAAATATATTTGAACGATGTTTGAACAATGATTCCCATCTCTTTTTAGAGTGATATGTTTTACACTCGTAATCAAGTAAAACAAAATTAATTCGTAGTGAATTAATCAACCAATAATTTTATAATATTATATCAGTCTTCATATATATTGATTGATTGTAATTATTATTTACACATTTAATTTAATAATTGTATTAATTTAAGTAGGAATTAATCAATGAGATAATTGTAGTTCTTGTGTTTATATAGCTCATGAATAATTTTTGAATAAGTCATGAGCTAGACATTCATCTTATCCTTTGTATTGTGCAAACTTGAAATGAAAATGATGAAATCACAAAGCTTGATCAGAATCTCTCTCTCACTTGTGTTTCTCTCAAATTTAGGGTGAAAAATGGAAAGATGATTTTGATGAATAATACGTGCTTTTGATTATCCATTCTTCCTTACATATATAGTCTGTTTTTAGGTTGTTATACGCCCAACCATAAGCATTCTTCTGCTAAACAAATTCAACAGAAAATATTCCCTTTGTCTCTAAGTAAAAAGTCTATCTTAACCTTTCCGTTTTTTGACACCAGAGAGAAATTGGGGAATATATATCTATATATATATATTAAAATACAAATATAAAAGAATTCTGTATGTAAAATTCAAAATATTTAATAAAAATTATTTTAATATTATATATATATATATATTCTAAAGATTTATTAAATTTGTAAAGATTTTCAATATATCCTCCTAAATCTTTTTTAATATTGTATTATCTAAAAATTCAAGCATAATCCCACGATGGATATCCGTTCATGAAACTATTAAAAACAACACATATAGTCGAAATATAAATATAAAAAATCGTGTTTTACCAAATTATTGTTGTTTTTTATCTATGTATCAATCTCCAAATACATTTATTTTGTCTTACAATACACTCGAAAATATTGTAGTTAACTCCCTATGAGTTAGACCATAAATATGAAAACCTAAATTTAAAAACACACGTTCTACCTGTACTAGTAATCTCCATCACAAATTCAAACAACCCTCTAAGGATCTTTTTCTGTCTCTAAGAGTATATCTCACAATTTACTCAATGTTTGGTCATTCTTCCAAGCTTCCACCATCCTTCTTTTATATAGGTCATTTTTAAGTGCACTTACCGAAATTACAGGAAGACTTTATCCGAAATTCCAACTCACCAAGTTGTTTCATCACCAAGTCAAGTCCAATAAACTCTCAATAACATTTGATCAAGTCCACTCCTCAAGAATCTCAACAACCTTTGATCAAGTTCATTTCCCAAGACTTTCAACAACTTGAAACAAACACACAACAATCTTCCTAATTAAATGATATTTCAAACATTAACAGTTCACTTCACTCTTTGACATAGAAATTATGAATTAATAATTCTCGTTTTCATTGTAGCTTATCTACCTGGACGCAATAGTCATTTGGCTTATAGTCAATCATATAGATCAATCGACTATTAATCTAGCCATCATATAATCGTATTAATAATGAGCATTCTAAAGAAGTTAATTTAATCAATCTTAATACCATGCAAATATTTTCATAAGAGAATAATCATTCTATCATTATACGTATAATGATATCTAAATTGTGATATATATATATATATGTTGATGCTAGTCTAAGTTAAATAAATTAACCAAAACTATCCGCAAATGCACGTCACGTGTGTAGTACCTAGGTGTCGATCCCATAGGGACTACATAACACAAACTAAACTTAAAAAACGAATCAAAATTGTTACAAATGAATATGGTTTTGAGATCAAAATAAAGTAACGAGTTATCGACAATCAAACAAATGCTCTAGGATTCGATTTCACCACAAGGATCTCCGGAACCAATAATCAATCATTCAATCAATCTAATCATGCATTCCCAATCAAGGAATCTAAGACATACGATCCTAATATGATTTATACCCTATTTCAAGGCATAAAAACATGATTTAGTCAAGTTACCTCCTACTTTCGTGGCTGGTCCCTTAACCTAAACCCATCAAGTTCTGTGATTCATTTCGATTTCAAATCCTCAACCATTACTACTCTACTTGCGTGACCTAGTCTCGGTTGTTCTAAAACTGAATATCCTAGATCAGAATTCTCTTTTCGGTCCTTCTCCTAAAATCCTAACACATGAATCTATTTGGTCTTCACAAACACACGACATTCAAATACTCATACAAATAATAGAAAAATCAAAATAGGGAATTATATTCATAAATCAATCAAAAGAGGTTCCGAGATTGCCTAGTACTAATCCCTTCTCCTAGAACAAGGCTACTACACAAACATGAATTCAAAACAAAGCATCATGAAAGAAATAGATAGTCTAGAGAGTATAGTAATCAAACAAAACGAGGTCCATATCGATTTTCCAATGCTCTCTGAATGTCTCCTTGCTTCCTCATTTCTCATAAGTTCTCTTATGTGTCTATTTTTCATCCTTCTAGGGCTCTTTGCCATCCAAACTTAATGGGGCATTCTTTTCCAATCTTTTCCTCTGTTTGAACACTTTTAGGAATTCTATTAGACACACAACCTGTGTGGGCTCAAGTGGTGAACCCGCTCGGGCTCTTCATCTTTGAGGCAACCCGTGTGTGTTGGATTGTACCCCGCGGCGGGTAGGATCTGATGTGAATGTAACTCGTGTCGGCTAGTGTGGAGAACCCGCTCGGGCTCATGGCCTGCATGCAGCATGCACGGGGTAAAAGGCACCCTGAGTCGTGCTAAAAATTCTGATGGGTACAACCCGAGCGGGCCCTTCTATGAGCACGAGCGAGCTGTTTTAACTTTGTGTTTTTGCTCCTTTCGCTCGATGCTCGGGTATTCCATAAGGTTCTTTGGCTTTAATCCGCTCAGAGTGGGTTGTAGCTGATCCTTGACACTTGCACTTCGTGCTGTGTATATTCTTTAGCTCCAAAACGAACTAAATATGCCTCAAAACCTATAAGAACATGTGAACACAAAAACAAGTAAAAGTGATACAAAATCACACGTAAACATCGCAATTATTATCACGAATATCTCTAAAATCATGCGAAAAACGTGTACAAAAATGAGATGATCATATATATATATATATATAATTAACCATGTATTTTATAAGTCACACATTTATAAATTACAGAAATCCTTTGACAACCACACATTTTTACACAAATTAAAGAAAACCTTAATTTGAGTGGTGAAGCCAATCTGATTCGACCACGTCAATCGTTTGCGGTGAAACCAATCTTGGTGTGGATTGATCATGGATGTCTTGTGCCATCGGTGCTATATCCCTAAATGTTAGTGGATTCGTTATTAATTGTTAGTTTTTGGAAAAACTAAAATCCCGTGAACCCGAAATCACAAAACAAACTAAATCTATATCTATACTTGGATTGTAATAAAACTTTTCAACCGTCCACAATATAATCTTACGGTGATATCAAATCGTCTGGTCATCTGTAAAACTTGATTTTGGTAAGCTTCACACAGAAAATCACTCGAAAATAGTGGCTTTTACGAGTTCTAGATGCGATCCTCGACCGAACAAATGGTTGATCGAGCCGAGCATTACTGTCAGTTACATAAGTTAACACAATGATGCCTCCAACTTGGCCGAGCAGAATGACTGTTTTATTGATATTTTGTTATAGATGGTGCACTCGATCGAGCAATTTATGAACTTTTTTATCGAACATCGAGGCCGCACGAAATGGAAAGGTAACGAATGCACAATATGTTGCTCGAGTCGAGTGATATTACGAACTTGAAATTTGATCGACCAATCAAAATTTGCTCGAGACGAGCGACACTCGGAGAAATCCAGTTGAGCAACCAAATTGTTTTTCTGCAACCAAAATTTTAAACCGATATAATGATGAGGTTGAACAGCGAAACACTTATGTTAAGCATTTTGTTTCTATAAACTAATTTTTAGATGGAGAAAATGTTTAATTCGAACACTTTAGATCATAAACGGTGAAAAGAGATATGTTGGGAAATATATGATTTTTCGTAACAACCCCCTCAAGTTGGTGCGTATAGCTCACGAACGTCCAACTTGCCATTAAAACATCAAATCCCTTTCGTCCTGATGTTTTGGTGAAGATTTTTGCAATTAGTAGTCGGGTCACGAAATTTCGATGGCTTGTCACACTGTTGTCTTGGTTCGATAGTCTTCCGACGGTCGAATAGATCCGTCGAGATCGATACACCAATGAAAGGCGTATGGATCGGTACACCAAATGGAGTATGGTCGGACGCCAACAAAGGTCGTATGGTCAAAACGCCAAAAGATGTCATGGTAAGAACGTCGAAAGGCGTTAAGGTTGGAACGCCGAAAGGCATCAAGGTCGGAACACTGAAAAGGGCATCATGGTTAGAATGTCGAAGGGCATCATGATCAGAACGTCGAAGAGCATCTGGTTCAAAACGCCAAAGGGCGTTGTATCGGAACGCTAACAAAAAGCGTCATGGTCTGAACACCGGAGAGACGTCATAGTTGAAACGGTTAAAATAAATTTTTGGAAAGCATATTTATGAAAATGGACATTGGCCTAGTGGCCTTGCGTTTCCGTATGCCATATCTGGCTTTTTCTTATTGAGTTTACCTTTTTGTGCATTTTCTTCTCCTCTGGTTGCCATGGCAGTCATGGTGAGTGGAGAAGGGCTTGGATTGGTCATCGGTTCTATGTTTGTGCAGTGGTTTGTCGTGGAAGGTTGTCGAATTCGGTTGCAGGTGGTTCTCGGTCGAATCTGAATTCTCTCCGATTCGACCACGTCAATCTTTAGTGGTGAAGCTAATCTTTGTGTGGATTGATCGTGGATGTCTCGTGCCATCGGTGTTATATCCCTAAAGGTTAGTGGATTCATTCTTTAGTTTTTAGTTTTTGGAAAAACTAAAATCCCATGAATCCGAAATCACAAAACAGACTAAATCTATATTTGGATTTTAATAAAACTTTTCAACCGTCCACAATACAACCCTATAGTGATATCAGAGCATGTGATCATCTATAAAAATTGATTTATGTAAGTTTCACACAGAAAATCACTCAAAAATAGTAGTTTTTTATGAGTTCTGGATGCGATCCTCAACAAAAAAAAGGTTGATCGGGCCGAGCATTATTATCAATTACATAAGTTAACGCAACGATGCCTCCAACTTGGCCGAGTTGTATGACTGTTTTATCGAACATTTTGTTATAGATGGTGCACTCGACCGAACAATTTATGAACTTTTTTTTTATCAAACATCGAGGCCGCACGAAATGGAAAGGTAACGACAACACAATGTGTTGCTCGAGTCGAGTGATATTACGAACTTGTAAATTGATCATCCAAGCAAAATTTGCTCGAGACGAGCCACACCCTGAGAAATCCACTCGAGCAACCATATTGTGTTTCTACAACCAAATTTTTAAATCGAGAAAATGATAAGGTTGAATAGTGAAGCACTCAGGTTAAGTATTTTAATTCTATAAACTAATTTTTAGATGGAGAAAATGTTCAAGTCGAACACTGTAGATCACAAACATTGGAAAGGGATATGTTGGGAAATACATGATTTCTCGTTTACCCCCTAGTCGGTGCGTGTAGATCAAGAAGACCCACTTGCCATTAAAACATAAAATCCTTGTCTTCCTGATGTTTTGGTGAAGATTTTCGCAATTTGTAGTCGGTTGTCTGTCGACGGTCGAATAGAACTGTTGGGATTGATACACCAGCGAAGGGTGTCTAGATTGGTACGCCAAAGGGCGTATGGTTGGAACGCCAACAAAGGGTGTATGGTTGGAACACCAACAAAGGACGTATGGTCGAAACCCGGAAAGACATCATGGTCAGAACGCCTAAAAAGGGTCATAGTCGGAATACCGAAAGACGTCAAGGTCAAAACACCAAAAGGCATCAAGGTCGGAACATCGAAAAGGGCGTCATGGTCGGAACGCCGCAAAAGGCGTCATGATCAGAACGTCGAAGGATATCTGGATCGAAACGCCAAAGGACATTGAATCAGAATGTTAACAAAGAGCGTCATGGTCGGAACGCCGAAGAGATTTCATAGTTAAAATGGTTAAAATAAATTTCTAGAAACTACAGTTGTGAAAATTGGCATTGGCCTAGTGGCCTTGTGTTTCCATATGCAATGTGGAGCTTCTTCAGGGTCAAGAGTTCAAACCTGATTGAGTTTGTCTTTTTTGTGCATTTTCTTCTCCTCTGGTTGCCATGGCAGTCATGGTGAGTGGAGAAGGACTCGGATTGATCGTCGGTCCGGTGGATGTGTAGTAGTTTATCGTGGAAGGTGGTCGAAGTCGGTTGCAGGTGGTTCTCGGTCAAATTTGGTTTTGTTGGGTGGTGATTTGCGATGGTCGGTGTGGATTTCGGGGGTCGACGTGAGACGTATTGGTGCGGCGACTAAGGTCTGTTGTGGTGAATAGCGTTTGAAGATGAAGCTCGGGCTCGGGGTGGCTGGAGATTTGGAGCATCGAGTCAGCAGGAGAGGAAATCTTCCACAACGGAAAAAATAACGTGAAGGAGCTAGCGACGAAGGAGCTCAGTGCCTTTGAGGTTGGCTAGGGTAAAAATAGGTAAGCATATATTTTTTAAATTTTAGGAAAAGATTTCGGCTTTGATACCATGATAAATTATGTAATTACATCTTGATTGAAAGAAGTTAAATCAATCATGGCGACGCAGAGGAAAAAAAAGAAAAAAAGCACAAAGCCACTAGGCTAACCGCCAATTTTTAAACACATGGTTCTAGAAATGTATTTTAACTAGAACGACGACACTCTCCTAGTGTTTCGAGACCCGATATCCCTTCTTTGTTCCGACTATGACTCTCTTCTTGGTATTCTGACCATGACGCCTTTTCGACATTCCGACCATGACACTTTTTCGACGTTTCAATCATAACGCCTTTTGGAGCTCCGACCATGACGCCTTTTCGGCGTTCCGACTATGATACATTTTTTGCGTTCCGACCATGACGCCTTTTCGGCGTTCCGACCATGACGCTTTTCGGTGTTCCGACCATGATGTTCATTTCGACATTCTGACCATGACTCCTTTCGACGTTTCGACCATGACGCCTCTTTGGTGTTCCGATCTAGATGTCTTTCTGTGTTCCGACCTAGACGCCCTTTCAGCGTTCGATCCAGACACCCTTTATTGATGTTTCGACCCATACACCTTTTGTTGGCGTTCCGATCAGACGCCCTTTGTTGGCATTCTGACCAATACGCCCTTTGTTGGCGTTCTGACCAGACGATCATTGGCGTTTCAACTAGACGCCTTTTGGCGTACCGACCCAGACACTCTTTAGTGTATCGATCCAGACGCCCTCCGTTGGCGTATCGATCCCAACGGATCTATTCGACCATCGATAGACTATCGAGCCAAGACAATGACGCGATAAGCCATTGAAATTTCGATCCGACCGTCGACACTTTCAGAGAAAGTGATTAATATATTTTTTCCTCATTCTTTTATCTTTTGATGTCCAGAGTCTTAGATTACAAATTGCGCATATCTTCATTAAAACATACGAACAACAAAAATTTGACGTTTTATTGGCAAGTTGGGCGTTCCTGATCTATACGCACCAACTTGAAAAGGTGTTACGGGAAATCATGGAGTTCCTGAGCATATCCTTTCTAGATTATCAGTCACAAATTCCTCCCTTCTAGATATTAATTTTGCCTACTCATTTTGTATATAAATATTATTGATGTATTGATGTATCAAGCAATAAAGTGAATTATAATACATACCAAAATCCTTCGTTCAATTCGTATCAAATAGAAAGGAAGAAACACTTTATACTTCATTCTTGGAATAGTAATCACATTTACATACGTGTTCTTCATTTTTTGTATACACATCTTCAAAATGCAGAGGAATTTCCTTTTACATTTCATGCGAGAAGTCCAATATCGGTTGCTCAATGTCAATGCATCTCGGTGACCCATCCCTTCTTGTCTTCGATGGACCCAGTCTGAATACTCACAAGGATTGTGCGTAGTTCATGGCAAACAGAATCAGTCTCGGTTTTGTACTCTTTTCTGCAGATTTGAAAAAGGCGTTTAATGATATTATACCCATCAAAAGCTCAAACAATCTTTATGGTTCAAGGAATAGAATCAGGGCATGTCTGTGATTATACCTCTTGTTCTGATAAGTTACACTGCCCACTGGGGCAACGCCTACAGCAGTTCCAGTGCAAAAAACTTCATCTGCGTCCATTAGTTCGTCCACTGGGACACCCCGTTCTTCAACCTGTTCATGTTTCGGCTGAAACTTCTCTTATTTCTTCCTAGGAAGTCGTACTTCTATGTAATCAAATTTCAATGTTTTACCTGGTACCCTTGATCAATGGCAATCTCCATCACGCTTTTCCTTGTGATACCCTGAAGAATTGTTCCTTTTGCGGCCGGAGTGGAAAGAGTCCGACCCTGAAAAAGCCAAAAGGCCGGAGATGGTAGACGGATTCAGCATGGATCTATAGCCATATCTATATTTTCTTGAATCAATACCTTGACAACAAAGATGTTGCAAGAAGAAGCCTCTTCCAGGTACTTCTTTTCTACAGAGTCGAGGTAGAGAACATCTGAAAATCCTCGGTCTTTGGCTCTGGTTAAGGCTTTAAGGACCTAAGAAGACTGAGTTAGATCAGTCTGTGAATTGGAAAGTGTCTTTCACCATTTTTATATGAAATAGAAGGAAAATGAAGTTACAGGGGCATAGTTTGTGATACTCTTGACGCCTCCAGCACCGCCTTGAGCTGCACGTACAAACTCTTCCTCGACGTAGAGGTTGAGAGCAGCGGAGCCTTCCTGTATGTAAAAGAGAAAAACGTCGGTAAAATTGTTTTACTGCATGATCTAAAGCGTGAATAAGAAGGCAATGACTTACTTTGAAGTAGTTACGGACTGGAGAAGCGTATACGAGGAATGTATATTAGGTGCCGCGCCTAATCCGAGAATTGGACCGCTTCCTATCAGTAGAGGCCTAATATATAGAGACCCTTTTCCCGGAGGAGGAACCTGATCACATAATTTCACATTAACATTATCGGTAAAGGATCTTTGAGCGGAACGGTCTGTCTGACTTGTTCGCAAGAACGGTCATTTTACCCAACGCTTGTTAGCAAGAACGGTCTGTCTAACTGCGTCAATGAACTGATCAACGGAAGGTGAAGGCATGAGCATTCGTTGAGCTCCAAGCTTCAGACGAATGGCGTTTTGTTCGGGACGAAATAGCAGAAGCTTACCGTTTTCTTTCCTGTATGCTTTTGTACCTTCATATATTCCCTGGGAATTCTCAGATACGACAGAAGATCTATCAGATGCAACAGAGACTAGTTGAAGAATAGTCAGAAGAAGTAAGTGGCTTTACCTGTCCATAATTCAGAACTCCTGCAGAAGGACTGAGTTGAATGTTACCAAAGGGACTGAGTTGTCCCTCTCTGAACTCTCCATTTTTCGAACACTTCATCACATACATGTAATCGGCAGGCGTCAGACCAAACCCGAGGTTGTCCCAATCCACATCTGCATACTCATCGTCGCTGTAGTTTCCGAACGAAATGACGATCGTAAAGGCTTACAGAACATGCAAAAGTGCAGACTCAAATTCCAGAAAACCTTACCGACAAACAGATTGTTTAGCCTCTTCACGCAAGGCCGATGCAGCTTGTGCAGTGTACTAGAAGGTAAAATCATTATCAGATTTCACATTTTGGCATGCATTAAAACCATAGGATAATCAACATTCTCATTGCTTTAAGATGTACGGATCTTACGATCAAGATAAAGCAACGTACCGAACGAAAACGCAGAGGTCGAATCGAAGATTGCAGAGAAGAGATTGCTCGGATCATCTTCAAAGTTTGCAGGAGGGTTTCTAAAGATGGGATTATTGAGTCAGAAGATTGTTGGAGAGGAGGAAACAAAAAGAAAAAAAAAACAGTAAAGACAATGCAAAGGAACAAGTGTTCAACACGTAAGTAATTATGGCTTTAAATTTCCTTAAGTTTACCTAATTGTTGATATCTTATCTTGTTCTGTTCTTTGATGCTGTATCACTTGTGTTTATCTGTTGGATCCGATATCGACGTGTCTCCTATCTGGACTAAATTTATAGGATTCCACGAGCCCTTTTCCTCTCTCTCTCTCTTTTTGTTGAGTTTTTTTTTTTCTAAAAAAGCTTTTATTTTTTTATATTTGTAATTATAGAATCAACATTTACTTTATATTTTTAGACAAAGTAATCTCTACTTGGTTTGAATTTCAATTATAGTGAATATTGTTTTAAGTTAAAGATTCGTTTTCTCACGAATTGAGATAACTCATATTTGATGGATAAAACATGCATAATAATATTTATTTCGATTTTTTACTACATGGAGACTATAATAGCCGTGTGGGTTTTGCCTTTCCTTTTTGTTTATCAATTCATTGAAATATGTCTTTATAAAATTAATTAAACTTTTGTAGTATAGTTTCCAATAATTTAAATTGTATTCCATTTATAAATTCGAAGATTATTTACTTCAAAAGGCAATTGATGGATCGAATATTGGTTAATTTGTTCAAATCTTACTATCAAAGCTTTCTTATTTCGCGTGTATATATATATATATATATAATACAAATACATGGTCGTATAATATAGATGCATGTGTTGCATATCAAAGAATATGCGATCAATATTCTAACAAATTCTCGTGGTAGAATATTAATGGGAAAATTGCAAAGCGAACCATATACAATCTCATTCAGAAAAACATACCTATTTTCTATTATATTAAATATAAACATATGAGGCAAAGCTTACAAAAATTGAGTTATTCAATGTTGTTACATGCAAATAGTGAAGTCTTAAAGAAATTATATCTAACCTTTTTATATCCATTTTCGAATCGATTTATAGAATTTACGATTTTTTCTAAAATTATCTCAATGTTGAATAATATATTGGAGAACAAATGGTTAATTGTGTATCTTTAGTGGCTAACTACTAATGATCAATTTGTTACGGTTAACTATTTTATCTCTATTCTAAATTTTATACATTTTCATTTCTTTAACATAATTATTTATTGGGTTACTAATTTGGGTGCGAAAGCGTGTTTTTACAATCCAGTTTATTGATCTAGTCATGTTCGAGAATAGTTTTTCGATAGGTTTCAATGATATCTGTTTCATTGTATATGATGATAAATGGACGTGAGACTTGATTGTGCAAGTCCTCTACTCGTATCCACGCCGAGATCTGAATTTGCGATCAACCGTTGGTACGAGTTTTGGTCGAAAAAACTGTTTTGTTTTTCTTTTTCTTTTTGAGTGATTAGGGTTTCGATTAGAATTGTGAATGAATCGGTAATGAAAATTGTTTTTCTCCGAATATATATTATTGAACTCTTCAATAATTACATTTTGACCCTCTGACTATTTTAATATTACATAAAAGGAATTAAACTTTCAACCTCCCATTTGTCTTTATGTAATATCTCAAATAGTAGAAGTACATGTATCTCCATACACATACTTGCTCATACATCTAATGTACTAATCCCAAAAGAAAACCAAGTACAATTATATTCTTCGGTGCTAGCGGATGAATATAATTGTGCCGCACTGATTGTCTAACAATCACAAGCAGATACCGAGTCACTTGTAAGCGTGTGACCTCATAGGTTCATCACTAAACCGGTAGCCAATTAGTTTCCACTAATTAACTAATCGAGGTTGGCGTCTAGCAATACTCCTCGACGACCGGATAGCGTGAAGCAACATCCTTACTCATTTGAATAACAATCTTACTCAAAACAAACCAGGGTGAAGTTGACGTTAGTATTTCCTTCCATCTTTACAGCTCCGGATGCATCCTAGGCATGGTCATAACTGTCAGCCTTACGGATCATCAACTATGTGTCATATCAATCACAACTGACCGATGAATGAACCTAAGAAACATCTTTCTTCATTCATTCAATGTACTCTGGCCAGAGACTCGTACAGTCATTGTGATTACTGATAAGATAGAGCTCAAACTCTTACCAAAAGTTGACGCATCCCATCTTGATCAGTCACACCAACTACGCAAACATCTAATTGTTCTCAATATCTATTCAACTAGTACTCTAAGATACTAGATGTCCAGAATCAAAGAATAATAGATGGGATGCTAGTTACTATGCTGATCTCAGGTCTAAGGAAAAACTAACAATCTAACTATCTAGAAAAATCTTAATGACAGTTCATTGGTGATTTAACCATTAAGCATTTCGCCCTTTAGGTCAGTTCAGTGATCACATCATTATGTGTATCACCCACATATGTGATTTAGTAAAGAGATCCCCTAATTACTATCAACATAGAAACTTATCATATATATGTTGCTCTTTCCGGATCGCTATAGTCCGAATAGTGATCCTACGAACAAGAACGTTCCAGATTAAATCATACCAAAAACTTGACTCTCTTTATTATGATCTCTATCACAATGTCAAGTTTCAGATTTAATCTTGAACTCTATCATACACTTATGAAATTCATCAAATGAAAAATAATGTCATATATTATTAAATAAAATCGATGTCCAAAAATTACATAACTCGCTACTAGTCTACAAACTAATCCCAGCTCGCCATGTCTCTCATTCCGATCCTCAGCTTATGCTTGTCAATCTCCTCTGATCCAAGCACTTTCATGAATGGATCTGTTGCATTTTCCTTTCCATCCACCTTTTGTATTTGCACGTCCCCACGCACGATGATCTCTCGTATCAAGTGATACTTCCGCAAAACATGTTTTGATTTCTGATGAGACCTTGGTTCATTCGCCTGAGCAATAGCTCCGGTGTTATCACACAATAAAGGAAGGACTTCATTTATTCCTTTATCGAAGGCACCACACCAAGTTCATCTATGAACTTTCTCATCCAAACCGCTTCTTTAGCTGCTTCGCAAGCCGCTATGTATTTTGCTTTAGTCATCGAATCAACTATAATAGTCTGCTTGGAACTTTTCCAACTTACTGCGCCTCTATTCAGATAAAACACATAGTCTGAAATGGATCGACTGTCATCCCTGTCTGTCGAGAAACTCGCATCAGTGAATCCTTCTAACTCCAAGTTAGAATTACCATAAATGAGGAACTGGTCCTTAGTCCTTCTCAAGTACTTAAGGATGTTCTTAACAACCTTTCAGTGTTCCTCACCAGGATCTGCCTGATATCTACTCACTGCACTTAGTGCGTAGGCTACGTCAGGCCTAGTACACGTCATGGAGTACATGATGGCTCCCAATGCGCTAGCGTAGGGAAGCCAACTCATGCGCTCTCTTTCTTCTGGGGTCTTAGGACAATCCTCCCTAGAAAAAGAAATTTCAGTGCCTATCGGTAGATAGCCCTTCTTGGAGCTTTCCATGTTGTATCGTCTCACGATACTGTCAATGTACTAGGATTGTGACAATCCAAGCAACCTCTTCGATCTATCCCAATAGATCTTTATTCCTAGAATATATGCTAATTCTCCTAGATCCTTCATGGAGAACTGATCAGACAACCATGACTTAGTCTTTTGCAATGCAAGAATGTTATTCCCTATGAAGTAATATGTCATCCACATAAAGCATAAGGAAGACAACCACGCTCCCACTAAACTTCTTGTACACGCAAGGTTCTTCATCGCATCTAACAAAGTTGAACTTTTCAATTACCTTGTTAAAGCGAATGTTCCAGCTTCGAGAAGCTTGTTTCAGTCCATAAATGGACCTTTAAAGCTTGCATACCATATAACTTTGAGTTGGCAATGTGAAACCCTCAGATTGAGCCATGGAAACCTCTTCCTAGAGCTTTCCATTAAGGAAAGCTGTTTTCACGTCCATTTGCCAAATCTCATAGTCATAGAATGTCGCCATCGCAAGCAGAATCCGAATAGATTTGAGCATTGCCATAGGGGAGAACGTTTCTTCATAGTTAATCCCTTCTCGTTGACTATACCCCTTGGCAACTAGACGAGCTTTATAGGTCTCTACCTGCCCATCTGCTCCAATCTTCCTCTTGTAAACCCATTTACAACCAACTGGTCTAGAAGTCTCTGAAGGATCAACCAAAATCCATAATTTTTTGATCTTCATAGATTCCATCTCGGATTCCATGGCTTCCCATCCTTTCTTAGAATCTGGACCTTGTATAGCTTCTTGGAAAGTAAACGGATCGTCATCTCTATGACCGATCACGTCCTCTTGCACCATCAGATTAAGTCTTTCAGGTGTACGTTGAGAACATGTTGCCCTTCTCAAAGAAATCTGTGTAGCATGTCCAATCTGCACTAGGATATCTTGTTGGACTTGTTCATGAACACGTTCTTGAACTAGTTCCTGAACTTTTTTTGACAAGGCACTATCACTCAACATTTGAAGATGAAGCCACGGAGCCTAACAACATATCACCCAGCCAAGATTGCTCATTTGACATCTCATTTCCCTGAGCTTGTGTTGGTTCGTCGGGTTCTTGAATTTTGTCAAGAACTATTTCTCCACCATGAATTCCTTCCTCAAGGAACTCCCTTTCAAGAAAGGTTGCAGTTCTAGCCACAAACACTTTGTGCTCAGACGGGTGGTAGAAATAATATCCCATAGTTTCCTTGGGATAACCTACAAATGTACACCTATCAGACCTAGCATCTAGCTTATATGGCTGAAGTCTCTTAATAAAGACTGGACAACCCCAAACCTTGATGTGTTTCAGGTTAGATTTTCGTCCCTTCCACATCTCATATGGAGTCTTAGAGACTGCTTTAGTGGGAACTTTGTTTTAAATGTAAGCAGCTGTTTCTAAAGCATAATCCCACAGGTTGATTGGAAGATCCGTGAACCCCATCATGGATCTAACTATATCCAATAAATTCTGATTTCTCCTTTCAGATACACCATTATGCTGTGGTGTTCCGGGAGAAATCCACTGAGACAAAATCTCATTTTGCCTTAGATAATCAACAAACTCGTGACTAAGATATTCACCATGCTGGTTTGAATCTCAACACTTTGATACACTTTCCGGTTTGTTTCTCCATTTCACTGCGGAATCTCATGAACATTTCAAAAGATTCGGATTTGTGTTTCATCAAGAACACAAATCCATATCTCAACATATCATCAGTGAACGTGATGAAATATGAATATCCACCCTTGGCTTGAACTCTCATAGGTCTACATACATCAGTATGTATGAGTTTTAAAAGTTATGTAGCTCTTTCTCTGGTTCCATAAAACGAAGATTTGGTCATCTTACGAGTGATACAAGACTCACAAGTTGCATAAGATTCATAATCAAAATGGCCTAGAAGGCCATCTTTATGCAACCCGTTGATCCTTTTCTCAGCGATGTGACCAAGTCTACAATGCCAAAGATACTTCTATTTTTGGCAATCATCTACCTTTCTCTTTTGGCCCGAAATATGCATGTGAATTAATTCAACATTAACATCAGGTAAGATATAAATTCCTTGTTGTAAATAATCATTCACACATAAATCATCACCATTATAAATAGAGCAAATGTTATTACTGAAAACTGTTCGAAATCCACGTTTATCAAGCATAGAAATAGAAATTATGTTCAAAACAAACTTCGGAACATAATAACAATCGTCTAGTAATAAAGTCTTGCCCGTAGGGATTACAAGGGAAATCAATCCTCGATACTACGGCTAGAGCAGTAACACTTGCGCCATTTCCAACCTTGAGACTGGATTATCCCTTTCCGAACCTCCTACTGATCCTCAACCCCTACAACATGTTGCAGATGTTAAAACTGGTACCAATATCTAATACCCATCTAGTTAAATCAATAGTAGTCAAGGAAACCATGAAAATATTTTCCATGAAAGCCTTACCTTGTTTCTTGCCCTTGAGAGACTGCAGGTATTCCTTGCAGTTCCTCTTCCAATGTCCTTTCTTCTTGCAGAAGAAACACTCAGCATCTGATTGGTCGGCTTTGCTAGCATCGTCTTAGGCACGCTTTGCCTAGTCTTAGGCCTTTTCTTGCCCTTCCTCTTCTGCTGAGAGGACTACCCAACCATCAGAACAGATCCTGATCCCCTTTTTTAGATGGACATCTGCTTCTCAAACTCAGTGAGCATTTTGTGCATCTCATGCAACTCGACATCCAGCTTATTCATGTTGTAGTTGACAATGAACAGGGAGAAGGAGTCCGGAAGTGAATGCAAAATCATCTCCTGCTGCATCTCCTTGCAGAAGGTGCACCCCAGCTTCTCAAGCTGTTTTATCAAACTGATCATTCGTAGAACATGGGGTCCCACAGAAGAGCCCTCACTCAGAGCAGACTTGAACTTTGTCGTGCGACTCTGTTCACCGACATCTTTTTAAGATGTTCCACGATCTGCGTGGCATCCATATGCTCATGCTGCTTGTGCTGTTCGCCACTCATTGACGCCAAAATGAGGCACTTCACAGTGATACACTTCTCCTCATACTTAGTGAAGTCACTGAAAGCCTCATCATTTACTAGATCTTGTATTGGAGGAGCTGGCTTGTCGATCACTTCGATCAGCTTCTCATGAGTCAGCACCAGACGCAAGTTGTATTGCCATTCATCGAAGTTTTCTCCAACCATCTTGTTGGTCTCGAGAATTGGGCGCAAGTTGAATTGAGACATTCTCAGGAGATCTGAAAACAAAAGGAAAATTAAATAGAAGAGAGTTAGACATCGTAAATATTATAAAGACATGGACTTCATCTAAATGATATGTCCGCTAATCAATGCTACAATATAAACAGAAATCTTATTTCTCATTAGCATTAATCTATAACTATATGCTTGAGCCCCTTGGTAGTCAAGACGTTTCTCAAACATTTAAAATAGTTTCTTTACAAATTTTATCCCCATAAAATTCGTAGAAAATTAAAATGCGGCTCTATATCACATAGTCACCTGGTAATCAGGTCGTTCCTATTGATACAATTGAGTTCATCCTTCAACTCATGGTCAAATAACAATTAAAATCATGTCCCCCGGGTAGTCCAAGCGTCTACAAGAACTAATTGTTCCCTCCCACTTAGGGGTGCGATACGGGTCGGGCCAATCCGAGCCCGACCCGAACAAAAAAAAACCCGCATTTTCGCGGGTCGGGTCAGTCCGACCCGAATACGATCGGGTCTAGAATATACGGCCCGAAACTCGGCCCAACGGGCTTTGGGTGGGCTCGGGCCGGGCCTCGGGCCTAAAGATATAAAAAAATAAAAAATTTAAACAAGTCTAAAACGCCTAAATTAATCCATACAAATCCAAAATTCACGTTAACAAATTCAGAAATGCTAAACAAATCATTAGTCTAATAGTCTAAAACACATATCAACAAAGATTAAAAACTATTCCATACAAGTCCATAAATGAAGAAAATAGATACAAACAAATTTGACTTGAATCTCTTGCTCTTTCGGTTTCACTATCAATATGCTTATTGGGTCGCGGCGAGAAATCCATCGGGGACGCTAAATATAGAATCTACACATTAGTCAATCAAAGAAACCAAATAAACAACATAAGCAATCGTATAATCTCGATAATTTGAATTGAAATGTATAAACTTAACCTTCTTCATCGTAACCAAGTAACCAAGAACGAGCAAAAATTAAGGCTTGAACGTTTGAGGGTAAGAGACGGCTTTTGTATTTGTTGAGCACACGCGAGTCGACGCTGAAAGATGACTCTGAAGCAACTCTCTGAAGCAACTGTGGTGATCAGAATACTTAGGATATCAGAAGCCATAAGCGCTAATTCAATACCATATGTCTTAATGTTATACTTCTAGAACTGCATCACATCCATATCGGTATGATCTTGCATGCATATATTAGGATCACACATACATTTGTGATATTTTCCTTTTCACTTTTTTGTGTCACATATATGATATATGTGTAAAGTAAAAATTTATTTTGTATTCATATCCTTTTAAATTTTCTTAATTTTTATTTTTAATGGAAAATAACTCAAATGAAGTTAATATATATTATAAGTTATATCATAGCACATAATATTTAGGGATTTCTATCTTAGAAAAATTATTCTAAACACAAAGAATACACAAAATATAAGAAGAAAAAAGTTATTAATAAACAAAATAAAAAAAATTATTTAACTACAAATTAATAACTTATGCACGAGGGAGTGAGACGTCACGACGAGGAGGTAGGGGGAGGGAGAGAGCTTTTTAGACTGAGGGAGGAGAGAGCACTAGGGTTAGGGGTGCGGGCCATTTTCGGGCTCGGGCAGCCCGCGGGCCGAGCCGGCCCGGCCCGAATTTTGCAGGCCAAAATTTCCCAATCCCGAACCGGCCCGATTGAAAACAGGTTTATAATTTTCGGCCCAAACCCGTAATTTTTCGGGTCGGGTTCGGGTCGGGTTTCGGGCCGGGCTTGAAATTGACATCCCTACTCCCACTAGACATTTAATGTCATAGACGTATGAATCAAATCCCTGAACTACATGCATCCTGGTAGTCAGGCAGTACCATTTAAACAAGAGCCTATTCATATGTCCACGACAAAAGGAAAAGCCGAATGATAAACAATTTATCATTCAAGAACTCAATTATTTTAATTTTCAGAACTACATGACCCGCGCGTGCTGTCAAATTAGCGCATGTGGACTGCGTTTCCAGAAATCCTCGCACGAGTGGGCTTCTTGCGTACGCTCGCTCGGGCTCCTTGGGAGCGCCCGCTCGAGTTGGCGAGGAGCGCCCGCTCGGGCTGGGGGAAGGCACCCGCTCGGGCGGAGGGAAGGTGCCCGCTCGGGCTAGGGTTTTTGAAACCCGCCCGTGCCGCCACCCTAACCTTTTGCCCGCTCGGACTGTCTTGGATTGCCCGCTCGGGCTCGGGCTAGAGTTTTGCAGCTCCGTTCGCCTGGCAGTGTGCCCGTGCGAGGCGTAAAGATCGCCTGCTCAGGCTCGGGCTGTAGTTAGGGTTTAAAAATGTTTTGTAATGCCGTTCGCCCAAATCGTCATTCGCCCCACCGCGCTCGGAGCCTCCCGCCCTCTTGGTAGCTGGTCACTCGACTGCAGCGCACTGTCTGTGTATCAGACTCGCCCTTTCGCGTCGGGTTGCTCGCACGCTGCTCGTTCGCGATCGCATCGCTCGTGCAGCGGTGGCTGCAGCGGCGCCGTCCCATCGCCAGCGTCCTGTGACCCTCGATCGGCCGGCTAGGGTTTCGGCCGCCATCCAGGTTCATGTTCGACCGTGAGGTTCTACGTGCGCACGCCCCGCCAGTGATGGATTTCGATTCGTTTTTCACCAGTAAAATAAAAAAACTAATCATGAACAAACATTCAGACGCTTTGATACCACTGTTGGGGTGCTACTTCGGATGGGGAAGCCTGTTTTGTAACCCAGTTTATTCATCTGGTCATGTTCGAGAATAGTTTTTCGAGTGGTTTCAACAAAGAACATAATTGTAAACAATTTTGATGATACATGTTTCGTTGAATATGATGATAAACGGACGTGAGACTTGGTTGTGCAAATCATCTACTCGTATCCACGCCGAGATCGGAATAAGCGATCAACCGTTGGTGCGGGTTTTGGTCGAGAACAAAAAACTGTTTTTTTCTTCTTTTTCTTTTTGAGTGATTAGGGTTTCGATTAGAATTGTGAATGAATCGGTAATGAAAAACTTTTTTTCTCCGAATATATATTACTGAAATTTTTAATAATTACACTTTGACCCTGTGACTATTTTAATATTATATAAGAGGAATTAAACTTTCAATTATAAAGTACGATGGGTTTGTTTTGCACAATTTCCAAAATAGAAGCTCCTTTTGCAATTATCGCAACAATATAATCGAAATATGTATTACTAATATATAGACGAATATATAATCAACATTTCAACTCAAATCTCTCTTGTGCTTTATGTGGCATGATTTTTCAAATTATTTTTAATATTTTGATATTAAATATTATCATATTGTTTTGTTTTATATCGAATATGATATGAATTATAAATTTCTATATATTTTTATTAGACAATTTTAAATTTTTAAGTTAGTTTTTGGATTAGTTAGATTCAACTCATATTTATCATGATATTATAATTTGATTTGTTCTGATTTGAAAATACTAACATGGATCTTGATTTGCGATGATCGTGTTTAAAGATTTAATTTGAACGCGAAGAAAAATATTATATTATATTGTTGCATAATAGATAAGACATAAATTATATATTTTATATGTGATATTAGATAATTTTAAATTTTTTAATTGATCAATAAACCAAAATTTATATTTATTATATATATATAGATATATTACTGTTACTCTAACGAATGAGTTATTACAACGAATTTCTAGAATCTAAAATATTAAATATAGTAAGACTTGAAATTCTGATATTCTTTTCTTTTTAATCTATTATCATTTTATATATTAGACAATAACTTTTTCTCTGGATTTTAGGTGATGGGGATAAAGATAACATGAAAAGGGGTTTGAAATTGACTGCCACGTCACGAGTGGCAATCCAAATTAATTTGTCACCGTCTTTTCAACATTTTTTAATTCAAAGGAGAATACTTGCTTATTTTTACTTCAAAGTAGTGTTTTTCCATTTCAAAATGATTTTTTATTAATATTTTATGAAATATTTATCGTGAAAAAATCTGAATCATATCCAACTCATGTCGATAAATATAGAATTTACGTTTAGGAATTTAATAGGGACACATGTTAAATAAAGAAACTTCCCTTTTTTAGTACACACCAATAATTTAAATAATAATGCATTTAAAGATTTGAAGACTTCCATGAAAGGGCAATTCGACGACTTCTTGCACCCATGCATTGTACGCATTTGCATGTTACACGATTGGTATATAAAATATAAATGCGTGTTACACGATTTTTATATAATATAAATGCATGTTACATGATTTTTATATAATAATAAAAAGATATGCGATCAATATTCTAACAAATTCTCGTTGTATAATGTTAATGGGATAGCTGCAAAGTCAACCATATACTAGCAAAAAAGACCCTATATTTTCAACTACGTTTAATTTTTTTAAAACATAACTAAAATACTTTTAAAAATAATTTATTCAACATTTCTACATTAAGTCGCAATGATTTTCCAATTTGGTCTTATAAATATGCACGCATTATAAAGAAACAAGATATATAAATATATAAGATATATCTAGATTATGTGTTTATGCCATATAGAATTTAGGTTTGAGCCCAAATGACATTCACATATTTATAATATTGTTATTAGACGTATACTAGTTGTTTCGTTAAAGTATCTCGGAAAAACAATTTGAGATAAAAATCATAATAATAGAAAAATAGTATTGTTATAAAA
The DNA here is from genome assembly GCA_036759665.1 of Gynandropsis gynandra. Lineage (NCBI taxonomy): Eukaryota > Viridiplantae > Streptophyta > Magnoliopsida > Brassicales > Cleomaceae > Gynandropsis > Gynandropsis gynandra. The sequence continues at coordinate 46,211,836 of CM071865.1, read as the reverse complement.
AAGTTTATACTTGAGTTACCAACCGGACATCAACCACGAGGTTGAACCAAAAAAAGTCACACAAACATTGAGGGGCTACACGAGCAAGGAGCTAACCCAAGGAGCCAAACAGACATATCGTCCTCTGGTTTGATTACAAGTGGACGAGCAAAGAGCTTGTAAAATAAAATTGCTAAGGTCGTTAAGGAAGCCTGCAAGATTCTTGTTCAAAAAGACGATTTGTGCCCAACACAAGGAAGAATCACAACATTTTTCCACATTGCATCTGGCCTCGACCACGATCCGCAGTCATAAACCAGAATGCCCGAGTCTAGAATTAACGGTTAGGAGAAGCTTCCAAGCCAATCTATTCCACTACAAAAAAAAAACATTTGAATATCAACGGAAAGATCAACCGATCTGTCTGTTGATAAAAATTACAACGGATTTCAACGGAAAACGAGAAATGAACATCGATCCATTGGAATTTCCAATAGAATATTAATAGATACTATCCGTTGAAATATTTTGGTGAATCGGTTGAAAGCCTGTTGAAAACCGCCGAATTATTTCAACATATAGTTGTTGCTGATTCCAATGGATGACCATTGGAAATATCAATGGATGCACATTGGTAAATTCAAAATTTTGATGCAACCATTGGAAACAATGACTTTTAGATTTGAATGAGCATCCGTTGGTATTTCTAACGGTCATCCGTTGGAATTTTCAATATTTATACACCAAATTTGAATTCATTAACATCAAGCCATGAACAAAAAAATATACTTTCAAACAATGTCATTTTTTTTCAAATAAAGATATATACAAATCAAGAGAGCGAATTTATAGAATAAAAGATATTGTAATCGAGGAAATTACGCAAGAATTCTTACACGGATTGAAACAGCTAATGAGTTGATGTAGCCTTTGTGTCAAGAACGGGGAACAATGCTATGTTCCTCTAAAAGATGCAAAAACATGAAGTATTGAATTCAAGAAATTATTTGCAAACACCTTAACGAGGTGGGTATCAAATAGAATTACAAATTTTGGTAATTTCACAGTAAAAATTGTGGCGTTAGAGATACTGTACAAAAAGCACAAGAAATACAACAAGCAAATTTGCGAACAGACAAATGAATCGACTGCAAAACCGTCTGGAAAATTTATAGACGTCCATTCCTCCCGTTCGCAAATGTTTTGGAGGGGTCGTGACCCATCCTTTTATTTTTTCGAATATCGTTTACCGAAGCTCGATTGCATTTAAGACAGATATTTTCATCCTTAAATGCTGATTTTCTAGTAATGAGAAGATTTCTTCCCTGTAGACATAAACTGTGAAAACATTCTCGCAAAGACTGACATAGATGGAAAATACAACAACTATTATAAAGACGTTGAACCTGAAGAAGCGGAAGATGAACATGGTAATGAATTCCATGCATCATCTATGGAAGACTCCCCAACTGAAGAATCAAGAGAAGAAGATTTGTGAATAATGTAATTATAATATCAAACTTTTATAACTTATTTTTTTATAACTCATGTATTCCATTTTCAACGGGCATCCGCTGAAAATTGCAATGGATATCCATTGATTCGTAGAAATTATGTTCGACATTAGAAAAATTTCAGAGTTTCCATTTTTCAATGGGTATCCGTAGGGATTTACAACAGATGGCCATTAAAATCGATGACATCGTATCAACGGTCATCTGTCGGAAGATTTCGATGGCCATCCATTATTCCTTTCTAACGGTTATCCGTCGGATTTTTTCAACATCCGTTGGAATAGGTAATGATGATTTATGCTTCGCCTAGGTAGCTCGTCGCTTTAGAAACATACTTTCCAACGGTTATCGATTGGAAATTCCAATGGATGTCCATTTAAAGGAAGACGTACAACCACTTAATGATGTATGTTGCCTTTGTAACATTATTTCCAATGGATGCCCGTTGGAACTCAGTTGTTATGTTGATTAGACATTGTTTCAAATGGGTATCCGTTAGAAATTTCTCAATTTAACTCGTTGAACAATTCTATTTTCAAACCAATCACAAAATCAAAACAAAAATTCTCTCAAATACTACTCTGAAACCTTTGAACATAATGAGACCTCGACAATTTCTTGGTCATGGTGGATTGTTGGCGGGTTCTGTAGGAGCCCTACCACAACCTCTTTCGCCACCATACTATCCTCAGTCCTATATTCATCACCACTGATATTTGGTGAAGAAGACGATATGGTGGATATCGATGCTTTGATCAATACCTCCGACGAGCATCCAAATGTTTCCATCATCGATCCCGAACGTCCTGATAAGATGTTATGATAAAATACTATTATATATATATATATTAATTTTTTAAATCATCTAACGTTTTCGTTTACACATGTAGGTTTTATGTGGATGATGTTCTTAAACACATGAACAAAAAATTCATCCAGGTTTCTTTTCAAGATCGGTTTTACGAGTCCTGGCAAGTGACATTAGAGATAATAAGTTGTCGATGGTCGTATAATTTTATCGTAAATGTTAAAGTATAAGATTCAATTTAATAATATGATTAAATTTATGTAATAAATTAATTCATTAACGTTTAATTTTGTAGCGAACATATAGGGGATGGAAGAAGTATACATTCCACATCTATACCATCTAGATGCGTGATATGCAATCCTGATTACGCTTAATGATGAACAATGCCGAGTGCAACTACTACAACAATAACGCCAAATCGACATGGGGAACGCATGAGGTTTTCAACAAACTCGTCCAACACTAGAAGTCAGAGGACTTCAAGGCCAAAAGAAAAAATGCCAACAAGTGTCGGTACGATGAGAAAATTCTCGGGTATGGTCTACATCTCCATACGTCGGGAGTGATGTCCTTCCCGAAAAGAAATAAATATGAGTTGGGAAAAAGTTTTTCATTATAATATAAATTTATTTATCTTTAAAATTGCTATCTAATTATATTATTTTAATGTTATAGATGCATATGATGAAATGAGAACCGACTCTTCTTGAGCTGATCGTTAAGACTGAACGAAGAAGAAGCCCATCGTCTGGGAAAAAGCCGAAGAACCCGAGCTGCTTGATCCTCGGGAAAAGCGGATGGTGAAAGCTGTGACGGAGAAGATCACACAGTAATCACGAGTCTTTGATTAATCTCCTGATGAATTTAGTCTTTTAGAAAAGAATTAAATTTATTTACAAATAAATAACATTAATAATTCATAATGTTCATTATATATAATTTTTTTTTAAATCGATAACTAACTTTAATTTGTTGGATACTGTAGCCTGTTAGACCGTATAAAGGGCGTCTATATGGTTTGGATTCTCTACAAAATATATGACAAAGGACACCACGACGGTATCCCCCACGATCTATGACATACGCGAAAGAACAACGCATAGAGCAACTCGAGCTACACTTCGAGAAACGCGAGCGCATATGCGTCAATGGAGAGCATCATTGAATTGACGGCCGATCAAGCATACCAATCACTACCACCACCTACGGAGGACACAACCAAGAAAAGAACCGATCACCAACTCTGATGTCCACCCCTTCTCGAGGCATTGGTGAAGGCAGAGACGAAGAGGAATGTGGCAGTTTAGATGATATGTAGGCTACTTTGGTTTTAAATTTTGTATAAAAATTTCTATATAATATATTTTTACAATTTGTCAATTTATTAGTAGATCTGCTTTTATAACAGAACACCATTATTAACGGGCATATGTTGAAACCGTTTAAAGTTTCTCGTAAAAAATGTATAGATATCCGTTGGCAATTCCCACAAAAATTTTCAACGAATCTTTTTTGGTTTCCAAACCATATTTACAAAGTATAAACATTGGTATTTTCAACAGGCATCTGTTGCAATTTGTAACGAGCATCCATTGTAATTTCCATTGGTTGTATCCGTTGCAACCCCTTCATGATGTCCAACGAATTTTGCACGTTGAAATGTCATTACAAATGCGGTTTTTTAACATTCGATTTCCAACAGACTGAAATCCATTTCAATTCGTTGGAAATAACCTATTTTTTGTATGGTTTATGAGGATTTCTGAAGATCTCCAACATATATGAAATCTTTTCCAATGACTAGTAGAGCGTTATTATTGAATTTTCCTTACTTAACATATGGATCCTCTTCTTAGTAAAGGATTTCATTTCATTTGTATTGTACATTGAAATTTGAAGTAAGAAACCTTTCTTGTTTTGAATTCTTGATTGGTTTTAGGAACATAGTGACTTCAACTTATTTTGGGAACATTGAAGCCATTATCCGATTGTATCAAGAGGCTTTTGCAGCTCTTATTATGTCCATCGTTCCACTTTAAATACTTCTACAACCACCATCATTTTCCATTTTCCACAATGGCTAGAAGAATCTTGAAGAGAGCCTTTAGGACACTCAAGAGATCCTCCACCACCATCAATGCGCCGATGATTCATGAAAATAGCGTGGAAGAAGCAGAGTGATGCCACATCATCCGGGAGGATGATGATTTTGATAAGGAACTACCTTGAAGACAATGACATGGACATAACGGTAACAATTTAACATTAAAACCACATACGTTTACTGGATGTGTTGACCCAGAAGCCTATCTCGAATGGGAGAGCCAGATGGACAATATTTTTTAAGGTTACATATATACGGAGCACAAAAAGGTACAGTAAGTCGTGACTTAACCACATCGTACAAGACTTGAACAAGTTTCAACATGGGGAGAAATGAAACCCACATGCACAAAAGGTACGTACCCCAAAACATCCATAGGGAATTACAACGTATATAGAGAAAACTAAACCAAGAAAGTAAAACTTTCAAAGAATACTTCGACGAATTTGAGCATATTCTCAATAGACTATAAATATAAGAAGATGAAGTAAACATTATACTTCAACTTTTAGATGGATTGAATGAACGAATCACTAGAAAGGTACATAACAACACTACCATGATTTGCAAGATATTTTGCATACGATTCAAATTAAGCAACAATTTATCTCTTCACAGGTTTCATAGGTGACACATCCCGATATTCTGATTGTGTTTCCAGTGTTTAGTAGGGAGAGTCTTTGTGAATATATTGGCGATATTTTTTATTGATCAAATATAAATGAATATCAGATTTTTTGTTCTTCTCGAACTCTTCAATATTTAAGAATGATTCAGAGGGATATAGTTCGTTTTGTTGTTTTGGTATCATTCCTTTGTTTGAGCAACACATATAATATTTGTAGGGTTGATTTCAATTGCGGAAACGTGTTTTTATCAACCCGAATAAAGATCTAGTCATGTTTAACGAGAAGTTTTTCGATTATCAACGATAAACGATTTACAAAAACAATTTCGTAATACCTGTCGTTGAACGTGCTACTGTCGGATGTGAGGCTTGATGATGCAAGCCCTCTATACATATCCACGTTGAGATCGGGATTGCTTTGATGTGGAAATCGGAAGAACGAAAAACTATTTTTTCGTTCTTCTCTTTTCTGACGGCTAGGGTTTTAAGTTTTTAGAATAGTGTATACGAAAACTTGTTTTCCGTATATTTATAATTATTAACCTTTTAATAATTACAAGTTGAACCCATAACTATTCAAATATTACATAAATGGCATGAGACTTTCAATCTCCCACTTGCCTTTACGTAATGTCTCAAATAGTCGAAATACATGTATCTCCATACACATACTTGCCCGTACATCTTATGTACTAACCCAAAAGAAAAAATCAAATACAATTATATTCTTCGGTGCTAGCGGATGAATATAACTGTATCCCACACTGATTGTCTAGCAATCATAAGCAGATAACGAGACACTCGTATGCGTGTGAACTAGGTTCATCACTAAACTGGTAGTCAATTAGTCTTACTAATTAACTAATCGAGGTTGGCGTCTAGCAACACTCCCCAACGACCAGATAGTATGAAGTAACATCCTTACTCTGTAGAACCATGGTAGAAGGATAATATTATTATTTCCTTCCGTCTTTACAGCTCCGGATAATCCTAGGACATGGTCTAACTGTCAAGTCCTAATAGATTATCAACTATGTTTCATGCCTAACATAACTGACTGGTGAATGATCGCAAGAAACTCTTTTCTTCTCTCATTCAAATGCCCTGGCCAAGGTATTTTCAGTCATTATGTTGCTGATAACATAGAGCTCAAACTCTTTACCTAGAGTTAACGGATTCCATCTTGATCAATCACTAACTGGCACAAGCATCTAATCATTCCCAATATCCTTTCAACTTACATCCCAAGACATAAGGTGTCCAGAATCAAAGAATGGTAGATAACTTGTCAGTTACCATGTTGATCTCAGGTCTATGGAAATTATAATATTCGTATCCTTCCAGAGAAATTCCTATTGACAGTTCAATGGTAATGTAACCATTAGGAATTCTCTCTTAGGGTCAGTTCAATGACCACATCTCTATGTGCATCATCCATACATGTGATTTAGTAAAAGAGATCTACTAATTTCTATCAAATAGAAACCATCACATCTATGTTGATCTATCCGGATTACTAACGTCCAATTAGTTAACCTATGGATGGTATTTCCGCAGAACATGCTTTGATCTTTTATGAGATCTTGGTTCCTTCGCCTGGGCTATTGCCCCGGTATTATCACATAATAAAGGAACTGGTTCCTTTATCGAAGGCACCACACCAAGTTCAGTTATGAACTTTCTCATCCAGACCGCTTCCTTAGCAGCTTCGCAAGCCGCTATGTATTCTGCTTCAGTAACCGAATCAGCTACAGTAGCTTGTTTGGAACTTTTCCAACACACTGCACCCCCCTTGAGACAAAAGACATACCCCGATGTCGATCTGCTATCGTCCTTATCGGACATAAAGCTGGCATCCGTGAACCCTTCTAACTCTAAGTTAGAATCTCCATAAATGAGGAATTGGTCTGTAGTCCTTCTCAAGTACTTTAGAATGGTTTTCACCAATTTCCAATGTTCCTCACCGGGATCTGCCTGATACCGACTCGCTACACTTAGCGCGAATGCTACATCAAACCTCGTACATGTCATGGAATACATGATGGCTCCCACTACGCTAGCATATGGGATCCTAATCATGCGTTCTCTCTCTTCTTGTGTCTGAGGACAATCCTCTTTGGAGAGAGTAATTTCAGTGCCTATCGGTAGATAGCCTCTCTTGGAATTTTCCATGTTATACCTCTTCATGATGGTATCAATGTACTGGGACTGCGATAGTCCAAGCAACCTCCTTGATCTATCTCTATAAATCTTTATTCCTAGAATATAGGTTGCTTCTCCCAGATCTTTCATGGAGAACTATTCGGATAACTAGAACTTCGTCTCTTGCAACGCCGGAATGTCATTCCCTATAAGCAATATGTCATCCACATAAAGCACAAGGAAGACAACCGCGCTCCCACTAAACTTCTTGTACACACAAGGCTCTTCTTCGCATCTAACAAAGTTGAACTCTTCAACTACCTTGTTAAAACGAATGTTCCAGGTTCGAGAAGCTTGCTTGAGTCCATAAATAGACCTCTGAAGCTTACATACCATATGACTTTGAGTTGGCGACGTGAAACCCTCAGGTTGAGTCATGAAGACTTCTTCTTGGAGCTCTCAGTTAAGGAAAGTTGTTTTCACGTCCATCTGCCAACTCTCATAGTCATGGAATGCTGATATCGCAAGCAGAATCCGAATAGATTTGAGCATTGCCACAGGGGATAACGTTTCTTCATAATCCCTTCTCGTTGACTATACCCCTTGGCAACTAGACGAGCTTTATAGGTCTCTACCTGCCCGTCCACTCCAATCTTCCTCTTGTAAACCCATTTACAACTCTATCGGTCTGGAATCCTGTGAAGAACCAACCAAAGTTCATACTTTGTTGATCTTCATAGATTCCATCTCGCATTCCATGGATTTCCACCATTTCTCAGAATCAAGGCCTTGTATAACCTCTTGGAAAGTCAAAGGGTCGTCATCTCTATGACCGACCACATCCTCTTGCACCATCAGATTAAGTCTGTCAGGTGCACGTCGAGAACGTGTTGACCTTCTCACGGAAGCCTGTGTAGCAGGTTCAACCTGCGCTGAGATATCTTGTTGGGCTTGTTCCTGAATAGGTTCCTGAACAGGTTCCTGAACTTGTTCCTGAACGGGCTCTGTCACTTTAACATTTGAAGATGAAGCGCCGGAGCCTAACACTATATCACTCAGCCAAGAACGCTTATTTCACATCTCATGTCCATGAGCTTGTGATGGCTCATCGGGTTCTTGAATCTTGTCAAGAACTACTTCCCCACCATGAATCCCTTCATCAAGAAATTTCCTTTCAAGAAAGGTTGCCGTTCTGGCCACAAACACTTTGTGTTCAGACGGGTGGTAGAAATAATATCCCATAGTTTCCTTGGGATAACCTATGAACCTACATCTGTCAGACCTAGCATCAAGCTTGTCTGGCTGAAGTCTTGATAACACTGAAAGTGTATCAATATTAGGATAGGTTTTAGAGTACTTATCCGATATGATTTCGAGCTTCACACACCCGTTTTGTTGGTTTTCAGGTTTTTAGGCGACAAGGCCTAAATGAGCATGAAATGACGGATTCCTGACCAAAACCACCAGAATTGAAAACATATCTACTCAGAGCCAAGAACAAGCTCCAGGACCCAAAAGGAACACCCGAGCAGCGAGCGGAAAAGAGAAGTTACAAGGAGACAAGGGTGCCCGGTCGGGCACTATTCATCCACCCGCTCTCAGAACCCAAAGGAACACCCGAGCAAAGAGCGGAAAAGAGAAGTTACAAGGAGACAAGGGTGCCCGGTCGGGCACTATTCATCCACCCGCTCTGGTAAAACCTATGGGGTTTTAGCCGCACACCCAGCACGAACCGGGCACAAAGGCAACGAGATCGGGTAGCCTTACCCGATCGGGCGCAAGAAGAATACCCGCTCGGGCGTTGATCATCCAGTTTGCCCAGAGAGTTTACACGCCTCGGGCCGCCCAACCAAGCGATCGGGTGACATCCACCCGATCGGGCACCATGAAGCAACACGACCGGGCGAGCCTCTGCACGACCGGGTAACACCAGTGCCCGAGCGGGCCGTGTAATCCGCAACAACCTAGATCTAACTTTCAAACGAGCGGATTTAAGTCACAGAATAGATCTAGGGCAAAGGGGGCGATGAACAGGGCAAGGAAAGGCTGGAAAAACATCTGGGAAGGCTCGGGAGGCATCGAAGAAGAAGAGAAGCATCAATCCTTGCACCGGTAACACAATAGGGAAGGTCGAGGCATCGAGTTCCTTAGAGTTTATCATGTATAGGACTTTGTTATCATCCTCTTTTGTTTCTTCCATGAGTGAGTAGAGTCCCTACTGCGCGTAGGGATATCAGATTTTTGTGTATGAACAATGAATTGCGTTAATGCTTGGTTTTATCAATTTTATTCTTGATTTACGGTTCTACACTTAGTATTATCATTCTTACGCCAGTGCTGATCGCTCAGCGACATAGGATTTTGAACCTTGCTGGCAGGTTAAGGAACGAATCCGGACCTGCTAAGTTGTAGATTAAGTGTGGCTAATGAGAATCTGACTGGCCGGTTAGTCATCTTAGGGATAATGATTGCGTACGTAATGCTGTCATGATATGTGTTAATCACTGCTGGAAGGTAGGGTTGCATGTATCCATGGTTAGGAGGTTTAGGTTGAGAAGAATCACTCCTCACCCTAGGGCATGAATTTCCCGTTGTCAAGAATAAGTTATAGATCTATCATCCTTAGTCGTTATCTATGCAACTCCCGGTATCCCGTACACCCGTAGTGTTTGCCATATCTAGTTTTATCCCCAACCTAGTTTCGTTGTCACCATTAGGATTAGTTTTAGGAATTTAGGATCACATCCCCTACTATCTTTTCCCATCTTAGTTTAGTTTTATTCTTAGTTTAGCTGCTTTAGTCCCTAGAGATCGACCCTGGTACTACACGATCC
>CM071865.1:46188659-46191815 GCA_036759665.1 Gynandropsis gynandra | reverse complement strand
ACCATGTAAACGAGAACCTATTCAAAAACACCTACGATGAGGGAAAAGCCTAACGATAAACAATTTATCGTTTAAGAACTCAATTATTAATTAAAATTCTTAATTTTAATATGACTCTATATCACATAGTCACCTGGTAGTCAGGTCGTTCCTATAGATATAGTTGAGTTCATCCTTCAGCTCATCGTCGGATATCAATTAAGTTTATGTCACCAGGGTAGTTCAGGCGTTTACAAAAACTAATTGATTCCTCACACTAGACATCTGATGTCATAGACGTATGAATCGAATTTTTTTGAACTACATGTCTTCTAGTAGTCAGGCCGAACCATGTAAACGAGAATTTTATTCAAAATGTCTATGGTGAAGGAAAAAACTTAACGATAAACAATTTATCGTCTCATAACTCAATTATTAATATTTTAGAATTAAAATTCAATTAATTTTAATCTTAAATTTTTTCTTTAGTTTTTCTTTTAGCTACTCGCGGGGGTTATGCGCGCGCGCGCTCGGGTTCACGCACGCGCCCGCTCGGGCTCACGTGCTTGGGAGGCTAGGGTTAGGGTTTCAATAACCCAGCGGGATTGGGTTTCTGAAAACCCTGACCGCGCCGCCGTTCGCCGTTCGCGCCCGTCGCACGATCGCTCCGCCAGCTCGACCCTCACCGTCCATCGTCGACTCGCGCCCGGCCAACCCTCCGCCTGCCGCCTCCGTCGAACGAGCGAAACCGTCGCGACATTCCACACGCAGAGGCGAAACGCAACGATTTCTCGCGCACAGGACGCGCGATTCACCGCCCATCGTCTCACGCTTGCGGTCGCCTGCAGTGGTCCAGGGTAGCCAGCTGGCCGTCGCCTGTCGCCGGCGTCGAACGCGCGGCCGACTAGGGATTCTACTGTTGCCTAGGCACCTTGTTCCGATCTGGTTTTCTTGTGCGCGCGCTATGCGCGAGCGATTTTTACGTTTTTCCGATCCAATTTTTCATAAAAATTCGAAAAACTAATCCTAAACATGTATCCAGACGCTCTGATACCACTGTAGGGTTGATTTCAATTGCGGAAACGTGTTTTTATCAACCCGAATAAAGATCTAGTCATGTTTAACGCGAAGTTTTTCGATTATCAACGATAAACAATTTACAGAAACAATTTCGTAATACCTGTCGTTGAACGTGCTACTGTCGGATGCGAGGCTTGATGTTGCAAGCCCTCTACGCGTATCCACGCCGAGATCGAGATTGCTTTGATGTGGAAATCGGAAGAACAAAAAACTATTTTTTCGTTCTTCGTTCTTTTCTTTTCTGACGGCTAGGGTTTTAAGTTTTTAAAATAATATATACGAAAACTCGTTTTCCGTATATTTATAATTATTAACCTTTTAATAATTACAAGTTGAACCCATAACTATTCAAATATTACATAAATGGCATGAGACTTTCAATATTATCTTTATATTATAGAGTTGGTTTGATATTAGATGACAATCCATGTTTTAATTATTATGTGTCGAGTTATAACTCTGAAACATACACACACCCTACGCGCTTCGTGAAGTGCAATGACTTCAGAGTGATTTGAAGATATTGCTACTAATATTTATTTTTTAAAACAACACGATATCATTATGTATCAATTGTGATAATATAATTTTTTATGGTCGATCTTTATGAGGATCTGATAAATAACATACACCTGTCAAATCAATTAGCTAAGGTTTAGAATTTCTAGGATGAAATAATCCTTAACCAGTCATCTCTTGTAAATAACAAAATATATGTTTAATCCATTTCCAATGAAGACATGTAGGGGACTATATCGTGTCAATAGATTAGTAGCAAATGTTATATCAAGACAAATGCAATTTGTCACATACAAGAAAACCCCTATCAAACTCATATATGGTACTTATGGTTTGAGTATCTTTTCATTATTTTCACAAGGAAGAAATAGATCATTTTCCACATAAGAGATCTAAATATCATCTGAGAGCTTAATGAGTTTGCTTATAGCCATATTAAAATGCTTTAAGACTCTTTTTTGTATAATTCTATTGATGCACGAATTTTCGACTCTTTAGATGTTCTATTTGTAAACCAATGCAAAATTTGGTTTTTCCAAGGTATTTCATTTCAAATTAATCTTCTAAAATTTTTTGAGATTTTCGATATCTTTAAGGTCTCATTATATTCAAATCATCCGCTTAAACATTTATGATTTAATTTATATATTTTGAACGAATACCAAAGAGTGAATATTGTTATTAAAAAATCCTTTTTCAACATATATTCACTAATGTAATTATATTACATACGTCTATATTTTTTCAATCCATATAAAGATTGTTGCAATTTGATCATCTACACTTCTTTAGGCTTTGTGTTTGATGCTTCTCACATCTCAATTCTTCGAGAATTTTCATGTATATATCATTATCCAAAGATCTAGATAGATATATTGTATCACATCTATAATCACTATAAAAAACATGCTATTTCCAACGGACATATCCGTTGGAAATGACCTTTTCCAACGGATTTCAACGGACCGAGTACCATTGGAAATCGATTGTTGAAAACTACATCCCTTGTGATTTTCTACGGCGGTACAACAGATATTATCCATTGAAATATATTTAACAGATTGTAACAGATAAATCCGTTGGAATTATTAACAGATACCCGTTCAAAGTTTCAACATATACCCATTGAACATTGTCAACGAGCATCCGTTGAAAATGTGCAATTGGCATCCGTTGAAATAAGTTGGCGAGAAAGATCAACAGATGCCCGTTGAAAATGAAATGGCGGGAATTTTAAAGTTGCCAACGAATGCCCATTGAAAATATGGAAAATTTCCAATGGATGTCCGTTGATAGTTTTTGTGAATAAATTAAACACCTAAAAATAATATATATAAAATACAAAATTGAAAAACTAATTTATTACATTTCATCTAAACCGGTAACGTCGTCTTCATCCCCGTGCTCGCCAACGCCTAGGAAAGGGGATGCATAGGAGTCGATGATCAGCTTTTATCTTGTCATTGTTGCCCCCATCAGTGGTGGTGGCTGATACGCTTGATCGGTCATCAACATGATGCTACTCTCCATGTGACGCATCTGCATTCGCGTATCTTGTAGCTCATCTTGCATTGCTCG
>CM071865.1:46181159-46186159 GCA_036759665.1 Gynandropsis gynandra | reverse complement strand
TTTGCGTGAATCATGGAAACGTTGTTCCAGTGCAGAATGCGTTGAACTTTTTTTTATTTTTTAAAATATTATAAAAAATTTTGAAAAATAAAAACTAATATTTATAAAAAAAATTCTAGAATTAAAACAAATACAAATATTAATTATTGTTTAAAAGATTTTCTAATCTCGAAGTGTCAATATGAATTCATAAAAAACAGAGATTTGGATGATGTTGCCGGTGCGATGTGGATTTAGGAGGGACAGATAACGATATCGACTGACGTAGATGGTCTAAAAAATTATATGAGATCACCAAACATTGATTTTAATCCCTAATCTCATCCTTTTGTGTCTTCACCAGTGTGGTGAGGTCATGGACATCTTTCACAAGGATCACGACCTCGTGCATATCCATCGACATCTCGTCACGTAAAGTCCTACTAATTTGGGACCTCAATGAACCTAAAGAAAATATGCATTTCTATTAAATGAATGTTAAATAGTTTAAAATATAATCAAATTTCTTTGTCTCGATACTTACATCCAAGTAAAGCTCATCGATCATGCTTGGATTATCTCTGATTATCTTTATTCCTTCTGTTGATTCGACGATCCCCATGATATTGCGTTACTTCTTCCCTTTGTCTAAAAAAATTAGTTAGAATTTTATATATAATTACATCTCTCTGTATGTATAATCTAAAATTTACGTATATTTTTCTCGACTTCCTCGGCTACTTCTCTAGCCTTTTCGTGGATCTATGTTGTGTCTTGTTTTTTATGGTTTTCCGCGTAAGCTCTCGAAGATTGGGAGGTCTACTGTGCTTCTTTTTTTTTACAAAAATGATTATATTATACATTATTATTATAAAATTAACTAGAACTTCAAGTATTAAATGAATTTTAACTTCAAGAACTAAAAAAAATGGAATTTTTTTAATGGATCAAACAATATGTAAGTATTTTATGTCTTTTAATAAACTAATTGAAAGATTTGATATTACAGTTATAATAATATTTTTCATTGTGTAGATTTAAATGAACAATCACCTTTATGGTTAAAGAAAAATTGTGAAATTTATGAGTTAACCAATGTATTTTATTCATGGTTATAATTTTCACTCGTATGACCATGAAAAAATAAAGTGAACAAGGCACAATGGTGTGAGTGTAAAAGGAACATTTTATTGCAAATTGAGTAACGAACATGATTTTATGAGATCTTGAAAGGAGTCTTGCAAGTCGAATATCCAAGTTTACATCTTTTAAGCTTTTAATAATTAATCATTAATATTTGACAGTGTGAGTTATTACAATATTTCTATTTGTGCTAGTTACTTCAATTTAAAGTTTATTTTATTTCGATGTAATTAGTTCAATCCATTTACCATAAGAGAAACTAGTATAAACTTGTTAAGTTGTGGAAGTAAATAATAAGTTAGGAACAAGTATTATTGGAAGAAAAACAAATATATGTGAAGTATGAGGCTTTTATTCTTGCATCGCAAGCTAACCGAGTTTATTACATTGCACATCTACACATTAAATGATTTTTTGGAAGTTAGCTTAGCAATGAATATAATTTTAGGGGTAAATATATCAATAACATCCAAAACCAACAAATGGCGATGCAAGCTAAAATAATTACCAAAATTGTTTTGGTTGATACGGTGATAATTGATGAACTTGCCTAAGGAGAAATTGAAGCAAATGATGATGAAAGAGTTACAGAGATAGATGAAGAAGAATTTGAATCTAATTCAAAATCAACAAAATGGATGAAAGAATTAACTAAATCTGAAGAAGATTCATGTTAAATGTATTGATTTGTATGGAATCAAGTAACGAAATCTTTTATTATAGTTAACAATTTATAAATTTTTCTTTGAAAAAATATTATTTTTACCATAAATCCTTTTAGACGGATTTTTTTGATGGTCAGACGGATTTTTCGATAAAATTTGGATGGTGACAAGAAAAAGTTTATAGTCTTATAAAATTTTGGATGATGACAAAAAAACATGCGGAATTAGTGTTGTAAAATTTTTGCCTAATTTTATAGTCTTGTCTAGGTGTTCGACGATCGACTGTCAAACGACCGTAAGATACTGACTAATGAATTTGGATTTTTAAAAAAATCATCCAAAAAAATATCATTATGATATTTATAGAAAATATAAAATCAAAATCAATTTGAAAAACATATTAGTTATTATCATACTCTAATTCTTAAAAAAATTTATAAATAAAGTTGAAACTAATAATTAAAAAATTATCAATGTTATTTGTTACGTTGATCACTTCTTTTTGTAAATACCTCTCTAATATGATGATCCATAGATTACATATTGTTTGTAAATTTTAAGATCGTGGTCATAATGACCAACAAACTTTTCATCAAATATCAAATATATGTTAGACAACTGAATATTCTAAAAATATCTTTTGTATCTTCTGTTAATTATATTAAGAAAATACCTATAACTACAAGATCTGATTACATGTATTCCCTCCCTATAATTCCTTCGTAATCCTCCATTACTCTTCTGTATTCCCCTGTATATAAACTCTGTTGTACATGTTCTTGATATAATATAGACATAAACATTTATATGGTATAAGAGCTGTAAAAAGTCTCACGACAAAACTTCTTCTTCCTCATTTTTTCCCACCAAAGACCAAATTCCTTAAGGTCAACCCCATCTCATCATTGCTACTGATGGATTTGCTTCTCAAACCTTAGAAACAACTATCACTTTGATGAACATGAACCCTAGAAAAACCTGCTCACAGTTAACATGACTCATGTTGCCAAACTCACAACCAACAATTATCTTACATGGAGTATTCCGGTGCGTGCTCTCCTTAAAGGCCATAACCTTCAATGTTTTATTGCTGATGATGCCACTTTTCCACCCTCAACCATCACGATTAATGGCACCACCAGTGAAAATCCTGCCTACACACCATGGAAACAACAAGATAGACTTCTTTTTAGTGCCCTACTAGAAGCAATTTCTGTTCCTCTTCAACCTCTCATTGCTCATACCGCTTCTGTCAAAGAGTCATGGGCAACACTTGCAAACACATATGGAAAAGCCACACATGGTCATGTTCTGCAACTTCGGGAGAAAATCAAAAGAAGCACCAAAGGCTCACTCTCCATTGATGAATATCTTCATATCATCACATCAACTGCATATGAGCTCGCACTTCTTGGAAAACCTCTAGATCATGAGGACGTACTTGAAGCCATCTTGGATGGCCTTCCTGAGGAATTCAAACCCATTGCTGATATGGTCCAAGCCAAAGACACTCCAATATCAATTGAAGAACTCCATGAGAAGTTGATTAATCATGAAGCTAGGCATGCCTCTGTTACTTCATCGCTGCAGACACCCTCATTCCCATCACTACAAACAATGCTCAATCTCATCCTCGACAACAACAGCGAAACGATCAAAATCAACACTAGAATCGCAATTACAGCAACAACAATAACAACTTTTAGCGTCAATCCAGAGGATATCAGGGTCGTTGTCAAGCTTGTGGTGTCTTTGGTCATAGTGCTCAACATTGTTCACAGTTCTGATTGATCTCTGCTCAACAATAATGGTTCTCCACATCAGTAGCAGTGGAGCCCCTATCCTCGACCACGACAACCTCAAGCTCATATCACAAATTTTTTTCCATATGATGCAGGCCAATGGATACTAGACAGTGGAGCTTCACATCACATAACCTCTCATCTTCAAAAATTGGTTCTCCACAGTCCTTATAAGGGTGCAGAAAATGTTGTTGTTGGAGATGGTTCTGGTGTTCCAATCACTCACACGGGTTCCTTCTCTTTCTCTACTTTTATCTTACTATGCATTTTACTTTCACTACAAGAAAATCAGGTTTTAGGGACGGATTAGGGACGACCAGCGGTAGTCCCCAATCGCGCGACTCTAAATGCTATCCATCCCCAATCCGTTCCTAATTAGGGACGGAAATTTCAGTCCCCAATCCGTCCCAAATTAGGGACGGAAAAAATGATCCCCAAACAGTCCCTGGATTGGGGACGGGTTGTTTTCGGTCTCTAAAATTTGGAGACGGACCACTGAATCCGTCTCCAAATTTGGAAACGGCAGTCGCCCGTCTCCAAATTTGGAATTCTCCGTTTTGAAATTCCGGTAATTCCGGAAATTGACGATGAAGACAATGACTCCGACGAGGAGAATAAGCCCGACGAGAAAGAAGACGGACAAGAGAATCCAGACGTGGCCGGTGTTCTTAGATCGAGTGATCTTAGGGCAAGGACCATCGGCATCGACACACAATCCGGGGTTGCTAAGAAAGCTGTTTCTGTAAATTTTCTTGGCGTAGAGAGAAGGAATCTCGCCATAGAGCTGATTATTCGACACATTCAGGAGGTTGAGCTTCAGATTCTGCAATTCGGGAGGGATTTTCCCGGAAAATCGATTGTTAGAGAGATCGAGGTAGTTGAGAACAGGCAAACTGCCGATTTCACTGGGGATTTCACCGGAAAGATGATTATCGGCGAAATTGAGCTTGTTGAGATTCTTCCAATCGCGGCATGCTCAACTCCCTCAAGTTAAATTGATTCGAGAATTTATAATAACTTGGGGACATGAGAACAAAAATCCGTCTCCAATTGGAGACGGGTGGATAAAATCCGTCTCTAATTGGAGACGGATGGATAAAATCCGTCTCCAAATTTGGAGACGGATGACCTGCCCGTCTCCAAATTTGGAGACGGATGACCTGTCGTCTCCAATTTAGGAACGACTTACTATTCCGTCCCTAATTGGTCCGCATTTAAGGACGAATTAGGCACGACTCTTCTGTACCCAAATTTGGGGACGGGTTAGGGATGGATTTCATTTTCCGTCCCTAAACCGTGTATAATCCGTTCCTAAATTTAGGGACGGAATTGTCGGTCCCCAAATTCCGTCCCTAATCTTGAATTTTCTAGTAGTTTTTCGTGCAAAAAAACCTTAGGCAACCTGATTCGC
>CM071865.1:46161170-46181144 GCA_036759665.1 Gynandropsis gynandra | reverse complement strand
TATTGTCATGTTTATCCGTTCTACAACTCAGTTTTGTTGCGGAGTATATGCACAAGTCTGGAGATGGTGGGGGATGGAGGTTGATGGTTGAAGTCGAGGTGTTTAGGGTGGAGTGATGGAAACCAAAAGAGATGTGAAAACCTCTTGATACAGTTTGATAATGGCTTCAATTGTTCCCAGAACAAGTTGAAGTCATTGTATTCTTGACACCGTTCAAAAATATGAAAAAGAGTTTATTTCTTCACATTTCAATGTGTTCTTACAAATGAAATTGAATCCATTATATAGGAGAAGATCCACACCAAATTAAGGAAAATGCATAAATACATGATTATGAATTTATCTACTTGTCGTTAAGGAATATTCCCTAGTCATTGAGAAATCTTCAGTGGAGGAAAGTAGATGATCCGGTGGGATATAATCGGCTTGGGAAGATTTGTTAGCCGTTCAAGATCTTTAGAATATGAAAGTAGATGATCTCGTGGATTAAAATAAGATTTTGGGAAGATTTTATATGAAATAAATTAAGATATTTATTTTCCGTCTTTCTTTATCCGTGTCATCCGAGCCTTTGGTTTCAGGGATGCGTGTCTTGGCCTAATTCAATATAGAAAACCGCGTGGGTTTTCTTTGATTTGGGATAAAACCGATGGATGTCATTGGTAGAGGAAAATACAAGACATGAAGGGATATTGATATCCTTGGGCGTTTTCCTATCCGTTGGACGTGATAAGTTAAGATCTTTATATTTCATTCTTCCAAATCCATGTGGTATAAACCTTTTGGTAATTCCTTATTATTGTCCTGTGACTCACACGTTTCCTTTTCTATCCTTGACAGCTTGTTCCACGAGCTTCTGATCTGGCCATATGCATGTAGGCCTCAAAAAGTTTTCTCCGTTTTGTTCTTTGGTTTAGTGCGTCGTCAGTGTGACCCTCTTTTGGTGTGGTGGCGTTGCCGAGGACCTTATCACAAGTGTATCTCAGATCGTATGTTGTGCAATAGAAAAAAATGACCTTGAGCTTTTTCGTATTCACAATCCTCTTAGAACTATAGCGTTGAAATTTTATTCCTATCAAGGTATGCCTTTTTAACTAGCAGATCAAGACCGTTTTGGCTGATGTGGCCCAATCTACTATACCAAAGAGTTGTTTCACTTGCGTTCTTCTCTACAAGATAAGAGTGAGCATCAATTGTCTTTCCTTGCAATAAATACAAGCCATGAACCAACTTCCCTTCAGCGTAACCCTGTATCCTTTAATAACTTTGAGAATGCCTCATGATAATTTAAACCAACAACCACGATCTTCTAATGTTCCAAGAGATATTAAGTTCCTATGCATTTGTGGAACATATCTCACTTGTGTTAGCAACATTGTCGTTCCATAAGCAATCTGAATTTTAATGTCTTCAATGCCTTTCACTTCAGAAACAATGTTGTTTCCTATCTTTATAGACCCTCACATGTGATAGGTGCGCCCTAGAATCCATTCATCAAGATCTTGTTCCAATGTAGATAAAGCTTCTGAGACATACAACCCAACAACATCCATCTCAATTTCTCTTACCATGGCAACCTCATCTATGATATATCCTTGGTTTATGGGTTTGTTATGACACGATCTTCATGTGAGACAATTTTTCTTATCATGTCCTTTTGAACAACATAACCAACAACCCTTCTTAAACTTAGACTTGAATCAAATTTTGTGTTTTCCTTTTCCATTGCTATGCTCTCGAAACTCCATGAGAATCAGTTTTCCCCTTGTCAAACAAACCTTTAGCTTGGACTTATGAGATTTTGAGTTAACACTAAACTCAAGCTCCTTGGAATGTATTGCACTTATAACTTCTTCCAAAGTTAGTGATATCTTTCCAAATTTTAAGTTATCCCTTATCTAATCATTATGTCTAGGTAGAGAAATAAGCAATAGAATAGCTTGATCCTCATCAGAGATAACAACTTTAACATTGTCGAGATCTGACACTATCCTTAGAAACTCATCTATTTTGCCCTCCATAGACAAGCTCTCACTTAAAGCCATAAAATTTTTGCTTCAAGTAAATCCAATTGGGAAGATATTTAGACATGTATTACTTGTCAAGTACCTTTAACATGTCGACTGCACTTTCTTTGATGATTATTATGCTTCTCGCCTTCCTTATCTTTTCTTGTAGAACCAACTGTTTATCAGCCATAACCTTCTTGCCACCTTCTTCAGGTCATTCTGCTTCAGTTTTAGATACATTTCCATCTTCTAGAGCTTCACTTAAACCAAGAAGCTCAAGATGAGCTATAAGTTTCTCCTTCCAAAGCATGTAGTTTCATCTCCCATCAAACTTCTCCATTTCGATGTTACCCGAAAAAATCTCGTGAGATAAATTTAAAGCCAATCTGAGCTTTGATATCACTTGTTGGTGTTTCAAGGATCAAATCCTTGGTGGAACAAACACTCGTTGAACTCACATCTTTTGATTTCAAATTTAAAATGGTTTGATTCAAGAGATTAAACAACCAAAGACTGAAAGTAAAATATTAACACAAGAAGTTTTATGAGTTCAGATCGTCGGTGTGATAACCCTACATCTCGTCCGAATCGGATCCCAAAAATCCATAACAAGAATATAAATTTTACAAGAGTTATAGTAAGACCTTTTTCCAGATGCACCTCACAAGTATTCAAGTATAGTTAGAACACTTACCTGTGTTTCCCAAACCCCACACTCTTAATCTCACTTGTGTTTCCCGATATGCACACCATCACACATGTCTTACACTCTCATTTTTCTCCCTTGACAATAGTCATCAGTAAACCACCAAACGACACACACACATCGAATATTTCCCTAAATACTTCCCTTTATGTTCAACCCGACACTCTCGAAGTACATTTTGAAACCTCGGAAGTATTTTTCTAATGTGTTCTCTGGTTCTTCTCTGATGTTTCTTTTTCCTCCACATTCTACATTTGCAAACTCAAGAGTAATTGGTATATATATCCAACTTTAATGGAGTAACAACTTTTTTTCTTCAACTGAAGCAATTTTAACTGCATCTCAGAGCTTCTTTGATATATCTCGAAAAACTCAAATAAACTATCATTGAGAACTGTTATTTTCTTAAATAGAAGCATTTGACACCTTTTCAACTACATCTAAATTAGGGCTAGGCAAAATATTCGAAGTATTCGTATCCGATTCGTATTCGAACCAAAACTTCGAATATCTGCTGATACAAATACAAATATTAGAAAATCATATATTTGACAAATATAAATAGAAATAGTATACTCAATTATCCGATCTATTTGTATCTGCACTAAATAAATTATTTAGTTCATATATAGATACATATATAAAAAATTTATTTAATGATCAAATTGGAAATAAAAAACATTATTAATCTTATTTAAACACTCGTTATATAAATATATGGACAAATATGCAATATATTTATGATTTGGAGGACTAAAATATCAAATTTGAAAATTTAATTTGCATTCAAGATTGGTTCTAATCCAAATGGGTTGGATAATGTATTAGAGATATTACAAGATATGAAAAAAAGAACTCACTAAATATATAACTTTTATACGTTTTTATTTTAGTGTATTAATTTGATAATCTAATAATTTGTTTTATTGTTTTAGGTGAATTGGCGATATTCGTAGAATCATTGATAAAACTAAATTTAAATGACTGATGTGGAGATGAATGTGAAGATTTGGTGTTTTGTATTATTTATATTATGTATCTTTGTGTGATTTGAATTTTAATTTTAAATTATATTTGATGATTAATGGTTTTTATTAAAATTCTTTTATATATATATATATTACGTTAAAAAAATTAGGTTCGGATACAGATATCCGTATATCTGATGGATATCCATATATCCAACAAATATTCGTATTTACAAATATTTGAATTTACTAATACAAATATAAATAATAAATCTAGATATTCGTTGAATACAAATACAAATAGTCGAATACTAAAAAAAATTGTCCAATCCTAACTAAATATTAGGTATCAATCTCATAGTCTATCTAACAATTGGTATTTTAAAAAAATTTATTGCATTTTAGAATTCCTTTTGATAAAGTGAAATTCTAATTTTATATTTAGGTTTAAATTATAATATTATTGAAAAAGGAAAACCAAATAATTTATGGCCCAGTAATTGAAGCTCATAAAAGCTCAATTATAGTTCCTCAGCCCATAAAAGCCCGATTATAGTTCCTCAGCCCATAAAGACAAACACCCAGGTCCTGGAGAATTACTCCGATAATTGTTATTTTCATTCAGTAATTTGAATAATGCCTTTAGGTTTGATGTATTCATAGTAAAATTTCTTAGTAATAAATTTTCTTTTAGGAGGGTTTCAATCTAGATCCTGATTCGGAATGGCTTCTCCCCGTCCTTTCCCTCCGCCGTCGTCGTACCCTCCTCATAGAATAGCTTGATCCTCATCAGAGATAACAACTTTAACATTGTCGAGATCTGACACTATCCTTAGAAACTCATCTATTTTGCCCTCCATAGACAAGCTCTCACTTAAAGCCATAAAATTTTTGCTTCAACGTCTTCTCCTCCTCCTCCTCCTCCATCAGCTCCTCCTCCTCCGGTCCCCGATCCTCCTCCTCAGAGCCATGAAACCAAACACAGACCTCCTGTTGCTCAGGTTAAGAAACCCAGAGTCGAGACCGAGGAAGAGAGGAGGCTTAGGAAGAAGCGGGAGTTGGAGAAACAAAAACATCAGCATCAAAATCAGCACCAGCATCAGCAGCAGCAGCGGCAGCTGAAGATTTCAGAGAGGAAACCTACGCCTCTGTTGACCGGAGAAAGGGTGGAAAATAGGTTGAAGAAACCCACCACCTTCATCTGCAAGCTGAAGTCAGTATTTTCATTATACCCTTTGCCCTGTTCTCGGTGTTTCCATTGATGCTGTTCTTGTCTCTCCATTATTTAGTTCTTTCTTGTTCCAAATGTATCCATTGATTATGTTCTTGTCCATCTGATGAAGGTTCCGGAATGAGCTTCCTGATCCAAGTGCTCAGCTAAAGCTTATGACTATTAAGAGAGACAAAGATCAGTATGTATCTTCACAAAGATCGTTGTTTTGTTTGCGTCTGTCTCTACAAGAACACTTGCTCTATAATTTTATGTACATTGCTTTTTTCATCTTCTTACATGTGTTTTCCTACGGCAGATACACAAAATATACCATTACCTCGTTAGAGAAGTTGTGGAAGCCGAAAATCTTTGTGGAGTCTGATCTTGGGATTCCTCTGGATCTGCTTGACCTAAGTGTATACAAGTATGTCAATATCAACAGGTTACACTTTGTTTCAGACATTGCCAAAACTCGTGTAGGAGGTCACTCATAGTGTTAGTACTTTCACAGTGCTCCCAAAATCAGACCACCTCTTGCCCCTGAGGATGAAGAACTATTGCGTGATGATGACGCCGTTACACCTATTAAGAGAGATGGCATTAGGAAGAAAGACAGGCCGACTGATAAAGGTGTTTCTTGGCTCGTGAAAACGCAGTATATTTCTTCAATCAGTGCGGAATCTGCGAGACAGGTAACAGTTTCTGTTCCGAGGGTTCTTTCGGGTGCAAATAGTTTATGGAAATGATATCAGAGTGGTACATCCTCCATGTGCAGTCTCTAACTGAGAAACAAGCCAAAGAGCTGAGAGAGATGAAGGGAGGCTTCAATCTTTTGGAAAATCTTAACAATAGGTGTGATGTTTCTCTAACTTATATAGCTGTGAAGAAATTGAGAAAAAAAATGTTTACATGATTTCTGTTTTATGGTCTTCAGGGAGAGGCAAATCAAGGAAATTGAAGCATCCTTCGAGGCCTGCAAATCTCGACCAGTTCATGCCACTAATAAGAACTTGCACCCAGTTGAAGTTATGCCGCTGTTGCCATATTTTGATAGGTTTGGTGCTCTCTCCTGTCCTTTTCCCCTCTTTATACTTTTCATTGAATGTTAATAACTCTGATTTCTCAAATCGGACTTGAGTTGGTGTTATTAACGGGACTAGGGAACTCCCTCTTGTTGAGATCTAACCATACAACACTTAGGAGCATGTTTGTATAGAGTTTATCGTTTTTATCTGTTTCATGTTCCATTCCATTTTCTTTCCTACGGTTTAATAACGTTTTGGTAGACAAATCCGTTAAATCACTGAACTGTGTAGCTTATAAAAACCTTTTTTGTGTTTTCCTCCGCTTATGTTGGCACAGGTATGAGGAGCAATTTGTTGTAGCAAATTTTGATAATGCTCCTACAGCTGATTCTGAGATCTTTGGCAAGTTGGACCCATCACTTCGTGATGCCCACGAGTCACGGGTGAGTTACGGACTCCTGTCTTGGGTTGTGTGCATGATCATAAACATAGATGTGTTTGTATTCTAACAAAGGAAAGATGGGTTCGTTATGTTTACTGATCATATTCCAATTGAAATTGAATACAAGTAAAAGGACATTTCACGAACTGTAATTCACATAACATAAGTGCGTAAATATGGGTGATGCATCATTATCTCTTAGCTGACATCGTGCTTCATTACAGGCCCTTCTGAAAAGTTATGCGGTGTCTGGATCTGATCCTTCGAATCCAGAAAAGTTTCTCGCTTACATGGTTCCTTCCTTGGATGAGGTAAATATGACATTCCAGCAGTTTCTTCTCTGTTGTACACAAGTTGCACAAATCATGAAATTTCCGAGTTCATTCTAAGTATCACTCTGTTGCCGTGGCAGTTGTCCAAGGACATGCACGACGAAGATGAAGAAATCTCATACTCATGGGTTCGCGAGTACCATTGGGATGTACGTACCAGAATCTCAACATGGTTGAATAAATTTGTGACTGCTTCCAAATTTCTTACGAAAAATGAACATTTTTCTTGATGTGGTAACAGGTACGAGGTGATGATGCGGATTATCCCACAACATACCTCGTGTCATTCGATGACGGGGTAGCTCGTCATCTGCCCCTTCCCACAAAGCTAAACTTGAGAAAGAAGAGGGCTCGAGAAGGAAGATCTTCAGATGAGATTGAGCATTTTCCGGTACCTTCAAAGGTGACAGTGAGGCGAAGATCAACTGTATCAGTCACCGAACATAAAGATTCTGGGGTAAAGTCTTGCATACATACATACATACATACATTTATGCTTATACAAGTACGAGGAAATTGCTCTAACGATGTTTTGGGGCATTGGTTTTGCGGTTATTAGGGTTATTCGAGTTCTAGAGTCGGTGGCTCGAGCTCTAATATGAGAAGGTTTGAGGAGGAAGAAGGCATTGGTCGATCATGGAAACATCATGAGCAGCTGCATGGTGATGCCAATGAATATAGTGGTAATGAAGAAGATGACTTCTCTGAATGAATGTATAAATTCTTATAAATGTTATAAAAAGAACAAAAATATTTCATTTTTTCTTACCGTTTGTTTAAACGATCATGGGTTTCACCTGATTAATCTTTTTCGTATTCATCTTGATATAAATATAGATAAAAGAACAATCTGAAACTACACATTCTCCTGTAAATTTAATAAATTATCACAGAGATTGTTATATATCCACCAATTACCATCGATTAAATGCCGATTAATATGTTGGATTGGAAATAAAGCTCAAGTCCAAATAAGTGAAATCTGGTAAAAATCTAATAAATCAATATGAAAATCAACCGAATCAAAAGGTATTTAAGGTTCTCTTTCTTAAAAGACAATTTGACGGAGAGCATAAGCCGAATAAAAAAAGTGTTCAGATTTTAATAGTATCATGGTTAAAAATTGAAAAAAATAATAGGATAAACCAAATTAACAAAACTCAAAGCAAATATTATTTAACTAGATTTAGATTATTTAAACAAAAATGTTAAATATATATAATTTTATTCATATTTATGTGTTTACAATAAAAAAATGAAAATATTAATTACTTTTGGTTCAAATATCATTTACAATAAGACCAACATCACAACCATTTGATATACACGAATAGAAAGGGGACCTTGAAGAAAATCAATGGGAATCATAACATAATTCATAGACCTTGACCTTGAAGGTCAATGGGAATGACTTGAGCAGAATCACTTGTCTCAACAACGAAAGTCTTGAGAGCCTTCTTGGACGAAGAAGAACTAACAACTTCAACAACATAACTTCCTTCATACCCTCTCAATATAAACTCACCCTTCTCATCAATCTTTCCATTGGCATGAGACAGCCACTCTCGCTTCACTCCCAGTAGCCGTTTCCCTGCTTCGTTAATATCCCCTTCTGCGTTCACCAGATGCGAATTCTCTCTACTCATGAACAATTCCCAGAATCCCCATAGCATTACCCCTTCAACTGCAGGGTGACCGAAGGCTTCCCACAGCATTGTCTCAAGATCGTCCGCTCTCACGTGCTCGTTCGTTGAGGACACGTCTAGCTCCGTGAACCAGATCGGTAACCCAAGTGCTCCCAGCTTGTCCAGTGAAGAACATACAATAGGTCCTATAGGGCTATCAATGTGCCCCTGAATCCCTATCCCTCCCAGGGGCGCGCCCTTTTCTTGCAGATCAAGAATCAGCTCGGTGTATTTCTCAGGGCAGGATCTCGGGTCACACCCGTCTTCTACGTGGTAATCGTTCACAAAGAGGGTCGCTGTTGGGTCTAACTGGTGTGCAGTCTTGAACATATTCACTCTCACGTCTTTTCCTAGCTTGTCTTGGTAGAACGACCCGTGTAACATCTCGTTGTTCACGTCGTAGTGTTTGAACTTTCCCTTGTAACGGTTTAGAAGGCCTGTAAGGCGGTTTTGGACAGCATTGTTCAAGTCTGATGTGTTAAGCTGTTTTATCCATTGTTGAACTGTAGATTCCACTTCCCAGAAGATGCAGTGGCCTCGTGTTTCGATGTTATTGCTGCTGCATAAGTTGAGCATATCGTCCGCGTCTTGGTAATTGAACTTCCCTTGTTCAGGCTCTGTCCAGTACCACTTCAGCTCATTGGCAAACACCGCCCAGTTGAAATTCTTGACGAAGAAATCCACGAAATCTTCGTTATCTATGTTCGATCTGCTGATGCAAGTTCCCAAAGGGAAGCTGTTCTTTGTCTGTCGAACTTTTACCACCGTTCCAGATAACTTGCTGGCATCAACGCCTGAGAATTTGAGGATAACGTCGCGTTTTCGGATCTGCATTTCGTAGAAACTTCATTAGTCTTGTTGTTGAAACAAAAAAGAGAATTTAAGTTCAATATTCTCTTAATATGTACTTTGTCAGCTTGTCTTCTTAGGTATCTGATTCTTCCTAATCGATCAACTGGGAAAATTTGCAAGCCAGCAACCATGAGATCCACTCCGGAGGAAGGACCTTGAATGTAGACCATAGCCTTAGAAGGTTGCTTCTCAATTCTGAAAGACCCTCCAATTTCGTGCCACTTTTCGTCGTTGATCTCAACTTGTCCTCCATTAATCCACTGGTCATCAATACCGAGTGCAACGTTTACGTTTTGAGGACTAGTTGAAACAGTACCGAGTTTTACCCATGCAGATACTTGGTACGTCAGGAAGAGTTTCAGTTTATCTGTGATCATCTGAGCAGGTCCCATCCATGTCTGAGTGCGGTTGGTCACAAGAATGTAACGACCGCTCAGAGGCTCGTGAGGTCCCAGGGAATCTCTTGCCATTGGAGGAAGTATTCGAGGCGAGCCTTTCCCAACACTCAGCGTGCAATTCCCAAGCGGGAACCATCCGTTGGTCGTGCCATCACTTAACTGGCTATTCGTAAGTATGTTTACTCCATAAGCAGGATTCTACAAAGCAAAATAGGAGGATCAGTTTGATCATATTTCACGAAAACATGATTTGATGATCTCTGGCCTAACCTCGATAGGTGGTGGCGGTGAAGGAGGGACTTTCTCCGCGTGCCTTACCACAAAGCTATTGACAAGAATATCGGTTCCTGGAGGTGGACCTTCGAGGTATATGACTACTCGCGATGCAGAACCATTGAGGAGGAACTTCCCCTTCAACTGTATCCACTCTTTGTCCGTCGCCTGAACACTACAAAACAAGCTCATTTTCAGTGTAATGAGAAGAATCGGTGATCTATAGCTATCCAACCCGAATAATCCATAAGATATATGAGTTTTATAGAAAATCCATATGGATTCAATATCAAAAGGCAAACGGGTTCTGGTCGGTCCGGATTCAGATTTGAGATAATCCGAGAAACCCGAACAACAAAAAAAATCTAAACAAACTCTAACCCTAAACCGTGAGTCGTGACACATCTTCCTCTCCCTGTCACTTACACCCATACGTTTGAAACCCGTTTAAAACCCGAATTACCCGTTCAAAACCCGAATTACTCGTTTAAAACCCGAATTATTCGTACTTAAATAACCCAAAAATCCGAACCCGAATTACCCGAAATATCTAAACAACCCAAATACAACTTGGGTTTTTTGGATTCAATGTTTCAAAACCGAACAACCCGAACCCGAACCGAAACCCAAGGAACCCGTCCCGAAAATCAAATTGGTTTGTTTGGGTTCAATTTTTTATAACCCGAGAAACCCGAACCGAAACTGAGGAACTCATCCGAAAACTGGATTGCCCACCCTATAAAGTAGAGGAATTTATGAAACCAAATCCAAAAAGGGACTGACTTGGCAATTCCTATGTATTGATCTCGTTGATTCGGGTTCTGAACCCATAAAGTAGCCTGAACGTTTGCGTTTGTGATATTGTTCCCATATATCCGAATTACTGCTGTAGCCTCGTAGACTAGTTTCCTCTGTACTCTCCCAGTGATCTCCTGTTGGATACCGTTCCAATACTGCGTTCGTTCTGCAGTAGAAGCGAAAGCTTTCCCGGTCTGTGGTACTATTTTACCATCAGCCATAGAGTCATGCACAACAACCTTGCAGCCTCTGCCAGACCAATTGTTCAGTCCATCAGCGAAATCAGGGTTCAAGATTATATTTTCATCTCCGGTCGTTACACATTCTTCATCTTTACCCTTCAAAACATAAGGAACAATGCACGTTTAGACGAAACATGTGTCACCTCTTTACTTTTTGAACGAAATTGTAAAGCTTATTACCTCAGGTTTGGCCTCTGTGTTAATGATGACAGACTGTATGAGGAGATCAACTGCCGGAGATGGGCCTTCCAAATAGAAGACAACTCTGTCAGGAATTCTTGGGATTGAAAACATTCCTTCAAGCCTTACCCATCTATCCTTAAATGCACAAGTTCTGCAAGCCAAATCGTTGTATCATGTCTTGATTCTTTTGAAATCCAACAACAAGATCATAAGATAAAAGGCTCTTACTTTGCAATGAACTGATACTTAGTTTCTGATTGTGAGTGTTCAAGCTTCAAAGTGGCCAAAACCTCAGCTGGTCCCTGGACTGGTCCTGACACGCTAACACATGCAGAGACTCTGTAGACACAACCAGGCCTCACTTTCGGTGTAATGTCTTGTTCCAAGCCTTGCCATGTCTCCTTCCGGTTCCTAACAACAGCGTAGCTACATTTGGATGTCACTGAAACACTGTGAGAGACATTAGAATCAGGCGAAACAACGAATGCTTCGCAATGGTTTGGGTGCCAAGAATGTAGCCCCGAGGAGAAGTCATGATTCACTATTATGTTGGTAGAATCAGAGCTGAGATTGGATGTCACAATGCTGATCTTCTCCTTAGCAACCTGTGTAGAGAAGAGTGTCAAATATGGGTTTGGACCTAACTAATCCCAAATTAGTTCAAGAGATTACGGTTGTCTAGTGTCATAGGTATGAATTCAAAATTCATGTACTAGCCGATTTGGAACAACTTAACATCACGTCTAGGCTCGGTCCTGAAACGTGGGGCCCAACATTGATATTCGAATTGTAATGAACTTGACTCTGATATCATGTCAAATATGGACTTGGATCTAACTAATTCCAAAACCTAATTCAAAAGATTAGAATTGTCTAGTGTCATATAAACCCAAAGTTCATGTTCTAACCGATTTGGGACAACTTATCATAACAAAGAATAAATAGAAATAATAGTATTACAAATCCTTCAAAAGCCGCTTAACAAAGAAGGATGATACAACAATGGAATCATATATACGCTTGGCATATGAAACAAATTGTGGCAAAAACTTGGCAACGAAGAAAAGAACAACGTAAAGTAAATTATACATTTTGGTTCTTATTTTCACTTATGGAATTCAAAGACTAATGGAAATTCCTTTACCTCTGTATTATCAGTGGCACTATCTTTGATTGAGTTCTCCATGTTTTCACTTGATTTCTTACCAAACACAACAAAAACAGATCAAATAAGCAAAATGTATAATCACAATGGATCAATTAAAGCAGAAAGATTCAAATTTTACGTTCAGAAGCAAGATAATTCAGTACCTTGTTTGAGATGAGATTCCTCTTCTTGAAGATTTTGTCTGAGATGCAGCAAATTGAGAAGCCCTTCATTATATATATATATATATGTATGTATAGGCACGAAATGTAATGTGTTTGCCAAAAGATCTCTCTAAGGATAGAAGAATTCAAGTGAACTCCAAGAAAAAACAGAGGGACCGACAAACCAAAACCAACCAACCAAAGATCAAATTGGAATTTATGTATATTTTTCTCTTTCAAGCTCTTAAATATGCAGAAACAGAGGCATCTTTTGGCTTTGGCTTATGGGTTAACAAAATATGTACCAATGTTGTGGATTTTATTATATAAATATCGGAACATTTTAAAAAAAATTAAATATAGGAGCTACCTTTTGATTTAACGTTCAAACTAATAAACTTTTATGTTATTTATTTAGAATTTTCATTTAATTAGAGGATATGTTATATAAAATCAAAGTCATATTAAAATCGTGTTGATATCAAACTTATTTCATATTTTTGGTGGAATTTCATTTACACATTCTTAAATTTAGTATAACCGTTTATATTGAAGTAATTCACGTATTACTCGGTTATATTGAAGTAATATTTATTAGATCGAACACTTTAAAAAATTTCACCGTATGAATAAAGAATATGGAAATAGAATATCCGCAGTCATTTTTCACTCGGTTAAGTTATCTACATGTCCAATAATCTTATATTACGAAGTTGAAATGTTATCCAATACTGTTATATATATATATATATTATATATATACTATTGATTGAGAACTAAGTTAGCAAAATGCAAGTGTAAGTGACTAGTTAGCTTGAAGGTAAGGCTAAAATATTATTATATTTTTAAAATTAGATAAGAAGGTTAAACGGTTATTATCATATTATATAAAAAGGAGTAAATGAACTTTGAAGATTGGTTTAGCTCTCAACTTGCAGATTTTTTTTTAAAATGTTGTATAGTGAAGAAAAATATTTCTTTAGACTAAATATCTACATGTGAATTATCTAAATTGTCGGAAATTTTGCTTCAAATTCGTAGGTTTTTCTCTTTTTCATTTCGAGATCCTAAATACACGTCTTCAATTCAGCAAAACTCTCTATACCAACTCAACCACACACTTTTTGAATTTTTCATGTTTAATTGAAACTCATGTTTTAACTTTCAATTATGTTGTTTTGAAGGTTTGAAGATTTTGCAGTTCATATGTGATATTTTGTAGCATGTTACGTCGTAAAAAAATTGTATTTTCGGTCTTGGAGGAATGATAACACAACATTTAGCTTCCTATGAATGCAAAGGTAAAAGAACAAATAAAAGTGGAGCAATCAAAAGATGCAATATAAACAAGCGTTAGAAGACATTCGAAATGAATTGGAGGTCACTCGAATTGAACTGCGAAACGAATCATAATGAAACTACCAACGGTTATTGCATCCACTCAAGACAAAAATGTCTTCAATTGATAGGGACGACGAAGATGACGATGATTCACAACCTCCGACATAATTGTAAAATACTATTTAAAATAACTGTATATATAATAACTTTTCAAAGAACTTAATGTGTAATAATTTTAATTTTAATTTTTCCCTCACCAAAAAATTTCCGGACGGACGGGGAACCCGTCCGAAAATATTATGGTTGGTTGTATTTTTGTCCGCAAATTTTGAGCACGGACGGATGAGTAGTCATTCGTAAATCGACCGACGGATTTTCTGACGGACCATTCGTTCGGAAATCGGTCGATTTCTCTAACGGTTTGCGGAAGACTAGGTTCGTCCATACTTACGGACAACTTAAAAATTATGATTTATGTTTACAAATGCAGATGATTCCAGAAGAATATGATTTACAGACGCACATCTTCAGACGAATGTGGGTCGGCTGTAATTCATCCGAACATTTGTTTCAAGATGGATTTCAGACGTATTTGACCTTCCAGAAATTATATTTTTCTTACAATGCGAGGAAGAAAGAACTTCTGGCTAAAATTCTTGTGAATCATTCTTAAAAGAGTAGATGGAATAGCAAAAGGAATCTTGTACCCTTACGCGTACCCATATAACTTGTAACAATTGTTACCATGTGATCATATAGTATACAATGAGAACATAATGGTCTTTATTTTGGCGTGTAATTGTTGTTATAGACTCTATAAACAATAGGACTAGATTTTATTAGAAGAATGAATAACAACATTGTCAGAAATAGAGAGGGATTTGATTTAGCGTTTACGTTTTTGTTACTAATAGTAATAAGATTGAAAACCTTTTGTAGATTAGAAAGAGGATTTATGAGTAATCGCTACTAGAAAATTGAAAATTAGGGACGGAATTTAGGGACCGACATTTCCGTCCCTAAATTTAGAAACGGATTATACACGGATTAGGGACGAAAAATGAAATCCGTCACTAATCCGTCCCCAAATTTGGGCTCCGAAGAGTCGTGCCTAATCCGTTTCTAAATGGGAACCGATTAGACACGACAGACCATCATTGGAGACGACAGGTCGTCCGTCTCCAAATTTGGAGACCGATTTGAAACCGTCCCTAAATTTAGGACTTCAAAAATAGATTTAGGGACGGTTTCGGGACGATTTTTCGGAAAATTAATCTCTTAGTCCCTAATCCGTTCCTAATCCGTGTATAAATAATCTATTTAACCCCTCAACCATTGATCCGTTTTTCATAAGCTACTCTCATATTTTTCACCCCATAACTTCTATAGTGTTTGCGATATAATGGCATCTTCATCAAGATCGAACATTTTCGATTCTAGACAATGGATGTACAGAAGAATTGATCCAGAATCTCAAAGCATATCGAAGGAGTTTATAGAAAGCGTCACACAGTTTATGACAATGGCGACGAATCAACAAGTTTACAAAGAAACGGGTACGTTGGTTTGTCCATGTGTGAAATGCAAGAATGAAAAATTTGTTAATGAGAGAACTGTTTGGAAGCATCTTTATTTAAGAGGATTTACCCCGAATTATTTCATGTGGTTATGTCATGGAGAAAAATTTGCACCACGATCTAGTAATGTTGTGGAAAACTTTAGGGGCACTATACATCATGATGAATTTGAGTCTTCTCAAGATGTAGAAATGAACCCCTATGTGGAAATGGTGCAAAATGTATTCCGTGAAAGAAACGAAAATATTGAAGAAGATCCGAATGAAGAAGCAAAAAGTTTTTTTGAAATGCTAGAAAGTGCTAGGAATCCACTTTATGATGGTTGTAGGAGTGGTTTATCACAGTTATCTCTGTCTGCACGTTTGATGAATTTGAAGACTGAAAATAATTTGTCTGAGAATTGCATGGATTCGATATTGCAATTAGTAAGAGATTATTTGCCAGAAGATAATAATGCAGTAGACTCCTATTATGAGACAAAGAAGATGATGCGATCTTTGGGTTTATTGCCATATCAAAAGATTGATGTTTGTCAAGACAATTGCATGATTTTTTGGAGAGAGACATCGGAGATGAGTAATTGTCTATTTTGTGGAAAAGATCGGTTTTATTTAACAAAGAATGGAAAATCGGTTCCATATCGTCGTATGTGGTACTTACCAATTACAGACAGATTAAAAAGATTGTATCAATCTGTGGAGACCGCAAGCGACATGAGATGGCATGCTGAGCATTCAAGTCAGGAAGGAGAGATGTGTCATCCCTCAGATGGTGAGGCGTGGAAACACTTTAACAAGGTATACCCTGATTTTGCGGCTGAGAGTCGAAATGTCTATTTAGGTCTTTGTACCGATGGTTTTAATCCATTTGGGATGTCTGGAAAGAATTATTCATTGTGGCCAGTTATAGTGACACCTTACAACTTACCACCGGATATGTGCATGAAACGGGAATTTTTGTTTTTAACAATAATGATTCCCGGGCCTAATCATCCGAAAAGAAGTTTGGATATATTTCTTCAACCACTTATTGAAGAATTAAAAGAATTATGGAATGGAGTTCAAGCGTACGATGTCTCGAGGAAACAAAATTTTATGTTACGAGGTGCTCTCATGTGGACAATAAGTGATTTTCCAGCTTAAGTTGAAAAATGGGAGAAAGACGAGTTGGTTTGATTGTCATCGTCGTTTTCTTCCTGTTGATGATGCATTACGACGCAACAAGAGAAATTTTTAAAGGAATGTAGTTGTGCGGAAATCTCCTCCTCCAGTTTTGACCGGCGAAGAGATTTTGTATGAACGACTTCTTGCTTTGGGTATTCCGAGGAGTATAGATTGCGGAGGGAACAATCATCCGAGAATTGGTGGTTATGGAATTACTCATAACTGGTACAAGAATAGCATATTTTGGGATTTGCCGTATTGGAAAAATCTGAAACTTCGCCACAATCTTGATGTGATGCACATAGAGAAGAATTTTTTTGATAACATCATCAATACAGTACTGAATGTCACGGGGAAAACGAAAGACAATATTAAATCACGCAAGGATCTAGAAGAATATTGCTCACGAAGGGAGTTACATATAGGTGATGACGGTAAAGCGCCAGTCCCGATATTCAGATTGTCAAATGATACGAAATATAAATTGTTGAAATGGTTGAAAGAAGATTTGAAATTTCCCGTTGGCTATGCGTCTAACATCGGAAGGTGCGTTGACATTCAAGGAGGAAAGTTATTAGGGATGAAAAGTCACGATTGTCATGTATTTATGCAAAGACTACTTCCGATATGTTTTTCTGAATTGATGGACAAACATGCACAGAAGCAATTGGAGGTATGTGGTTGATTTTATATTAATATGTAGTGTGAATATTTGTTAAATACACTAATAATACTTTAATGTTACAGGTGTTGGCCTATTCTTTCGAGATTTATGTTCGAGAAATCTGAGTATGGATGTTGTTCGTCGACTGCAAAATAACATAGTTACTGTACTATGTAATTTGGAGAAGATTTTTCCACCATCATTCTTCGATGTTATGGAGCACTTGACAGTTCATTTACCGCACGAAGCCGCACTAGGAGGTCCAGTTCAATTCGTTGGATGTATCCGTTCGAGCGATTTATGTTTCATCTGAAGAAAAAAACCAAACAAAAAGCTCGACCGGAGGGTTCAATTGTGGAACAATACGTCAATGAGGAAATATCGTTCTTCACTTCATACTACTTCGAGCCATATGTTCAAACGCGGAGTAGAAATCCAGACAGATATTTTGATGGTGGTGTTGCGTATTCATATCCAGTACTAGATGTTCTGGACATATTTTGCGGAATTGGTCGAGCTGCTGGTAAGGCGAAAGATATATGGTTATCACAACGAGATCTCCATATCGCACATACATATGTTTTATTGAACTGCGAATGTCTACAACCTTTTGAAAGGTAAAATCTCATAATTAACTATGGTTATCACAATGACAATTTTGTTTATTGTTGTAATATTTATAGAATTTTGTTTCTTTTTATAGGACATTTGAGGATATATTGAAGAATACATATACGAACATTGATGATTCTCAGCTCCAAGAACTTAAAGAAAAAGATTTCTCGACATGGATCAGACAATATGTAAGTAATGAAATTACATAAATAACTTTTATAATATTCTGACGATGTGTCTAAGTTAGTACATATGTACTGCAGGTTGAGATGGACAATCACCCGTTGTGGCTACGAGATCTTGTCAAAGGACCGATTGTGAAAGTTATGAGTTGGCCTATGTATTTTACACGTGGTTATAATTTTCACACTTACGATCATGGGAAATTGAAGTCGACGATGAATTATGGTGTATGTGTGAAAGGTGAAAGCTATTGTGCATCCGTCGATGAACCAGATTTTTATGGGATTTTAAAGGAAATTTTGCAATTGGAATATCCAGGTATAGAAAACAAGTTTAAAACAATGTTATCCTTACCACATATGTCATTTTGAATATTGACTCATATTTTGATATTTTTTGTAGGTTATGTCGGTTTAAAAGTGATGTTATTTCGATGTGATTGGTTCGATCCAGTAATCGGTCGCGGAACAAGAGTAAACAAACTAGGCGTTGTAGAAGTTAACTCCACACGAAGATATGCAAAATACGAGCCTTTTATTCTTGCGTCACAAGCTGATCAAGTTTGTTACGTTTCCTATCCGCATATTAGAAGATCTTCAGGTTGGCGTGTCGCAATGAAGATACTTCCGAGGGGCAAATTTATCGACAACACAGAACAACAACAATTGCCAATGCAACAAAAAATGACCGAGATTATTGCTATCGACGATGTACGCGTTGAAGAACTTACGCACGGTGAAATGGAGGAACTCGAAAGAAATGAAGATGATATTCATGAAGATATAGAAGAAAAAGAAGATGTAGAATTTGAATCAGATACAAAAGATTTGAAAGAATTATTGAGTGATTTTTATGATGATTTTTATTATTCGGTTTAGGATTATATGTAATCATATTAATGTAAGGTAATCGAACTTTTAAAAATATGTAATCGGAATGTAATGTAATCGAACTTTTAAAAATATGTAATCGAAATGTAATGTACACTGATATTTATCTTTTATTGTAATCGATTAAATTTAAAAATTTTAATTTTTTTTTAATTTTTTTAAAAAAAATTGGAAACGGCTTTTGTGCCGTCTCCAATTGGGAACCGACGTCAGCCTGCCGTCTCCAATTGGAGACGGAGCTTATACGCCCGTCTCCAATTGGAGACGAAATTTATACGCCCGTCTCCAATTGGAGACGGAAATTAAACCCCGTCTCCAAATTGGAGACGGAAATAAGTATCCGTTTCCAATTGGAGACGGAATTTATTACCCGTCTCCAATTGGAGACGGAATTTATGTCGCCGCCGTCGCCGTGTTCGCTTCGTTCGCCATCCGTCGCCGCCGTCGCCGTGCTCGCTTCGTTCGCCTCGGCCATCTGTCGCCGCCGTCGCCGTGCTCGCCTCGTTCTCTCGCCGTGCTCGCCTCATCTATACCAAGTCAGGTTAGGAAATTTTGCATTCCCATTTTACCGTATAATGTCTATGTATGTAAGCCTTAGAGTTGAAGGGATAAGACATTGCAAAGGTTTCTATACGTCAAATTGAAATTCTGGGTCATAGAAAACTAGTTTGAACTGGAATATTTTCTCAGTGGAGATCATGTAAAGGTTTCTCCTTTATGTTGATATCTATGAGAAATCTCCAAAAGTATACACCTTCACAAATGGGTAGATGTTAGGATTTATCGTTTAAATTTAGAGTAGATGTTAGGATTTATCGTTGAAATTTAGAGTAGATGTTAGGATTTATCGTTGAAATTTAGAGTAGATGTTAGGATTTATCGTTGAAATTTAGTTGTTTATTTATGTGTTGATGTTAGAAGTTGCGAAATTTAGAAATGTACGTTGACAATATTTTAATTTCACATTTCAGTATGTCACGACGCGTTGGAAGAGGCGGTAAAACGAGAAACCGCCCTCAATCCAAGGAAAGTGGCAACATTTCGTCTCATTCCCGACATTCAGGTTATGATGATTACATGAATCCAAATTTCTTCCGAAACACT
>CM071865.1:46141972-46160959 GCA_036759665.1 Gynandropsis gynandra | reverse complement strand
GTAATTGTGATTTGTAGGTTTGGCATTAAGCAACTTAATCGGCAAATAACACTTACGATAAAAGCTGATTTTGATCGGTTCTGTTACAATTGGACATATACCGATCCAGAAATTAAGGAACGATGGTGGAAATCATTTGTGGTAAGTTTTAAACAATTTTAAATTTAATAAGCTTATTATTATTTCAGCAAAAATATTATTGGAATCCCGCCATTACCGGACTAGTAAAGTCCGAATTTGAAAAAAATGTGGCACTGCGTCTCAAGTCTATCGTAGGTAAATTGCACGCACAACGATATATAAAAGGAAAACCTATATGGATGTCGGAAGATATTTGGAATCAGATGTGCGCACTTTGGGATTCCCCAGAATTTAAGGCAAAGAGCGAGCGAGCAAGTAAATCCAGACGTTCTGATAGAGAGGGATACGGGATGAGCGTGCACACGGCAGAATCTCGTTCTTTTGCGGAATTATACGAAGATCTGGTAAGTTTTATTCAACTTTATGCATTTATATAAAATTTACATTTTATTAAACTCTGTCTTTTTTATTTTTTTCAGGCGAAAGAGAAGGGATACGAACCATCGTATATAGAATTGTTGGAACGTACACACGTTAGGAAGTCAGATGGTTCGTGGGTGGATCCTAAGGCGAAAAGCATTCACGATGAAATTGAAAACATGGCATCGGAGCGAGTATCGCAAATTCCACCGAGAGAAGACGGCTCGCAAACTACTCTTAGTCAGGAAAAGTACAACGAATTGTATCTCGAGGTACTAATTACATTCTACTATGATCTAATTTCATTATTTAGAAATGTTATTAATTCTCGGTATTTGTTTTACAGCAAGTTACGCCATACAAATGTCGTATTTTCGGACTTGGAGCAATGTCCTCAAAGCATTCAACTTCATCCAAAGGTAAAGAAAAAGTGGATTACGAGCTCCGACATCAAATGGACGAAAGGTTCCAAGAATCCGACAGGTGCGTAGAACAAGCACTAAAGGAGGCTGAACTATTAAGAAAGGAGGCTGAACTATTAAGAAAGGAGGCTGAACTATCAAAAAAGCATGCTGAATGATCAGATAGGCGTATGTATAAGCTTCTGCGCATGATGAAAGCGCAAATGCCTAACATCGATTGGGATACAGTTCAGAACAGTGATTCCGACGAGGAGTAATCGGACGACTTAGGATTATATGTAATCGGATTAATGTAAGTAATCAAACTTTTAAAAATATGTAATCAGAATGTAATGTAATCGAACTTTTAAAAATATGTAATCGGAATGTAATGTATGATATTTATCTTTTAATGTAATCGATTAAATTTAAAAATTTTAATTTTTTTAAATTTTTTTTAAAATTGGAAACGGCATTAGTTCCGTCTCCAAAATTGGAGACGGATTTTTTGTCCGTTTCCAAACTTTCGACACCGAAAAAAACCGTCCCTAATCCAGGAACCGATTGGGGACTACGTTTTCGGTCCCTAATTAGAGACGGATTGGGGACCGAAATTTCCGTCCCTAATTAGGAACGGATTGGGGACGGAAAAAATTTGGAGTCGCGCGATTGGATACTACCATTGGTCGTCTCCAATCCGTCCCTAAACCATTTTAGGGACGGATTGGGAACCGATTTGTCGGTCCCTAAAACCTGATTTTCTTGTAGTGAATATCTAATCATATGTTTACTCAAAAGATTCAGTTAAGGAAAACAAATGAACAAAATGGATTTCGAAGAGTTCATTCCATCTTTGATCTACTTTACAAATACAAAGTCCACATTCACAAATAGAAATAGGTTTACATCAATGACTTCTTCCCATTTAGTTTTAAATTCGGTATGAAAGGGAGTAATGTCCGAACAACCTTGGTTGAGATGTTTTAGGTTTTTCTTAATACTAAACAAATAAGTAACATTATATTTTTTAAAGTATTTGGTTATATATTGTCATACTTCCTAAGCAAACTTCATGTATTGCAACATTCACTACAAGAAAATCAGGTTTTAGGGACTGCCCTAAACAGGTTTAGGGACGGATTAGGGACGACCAGCGGTAGTGCCCAATTGCGCGACTCTAAATGCTATCCGTCCCCAATCCGTTCCTAATTAGGGACGGATTTTTCAGTCTCCAATTGGGGACGGGCAAGTGCCGTCTCTAAAATTTGGAGACGGAACACAGAATCCGTCTCCAAATTTAGCAGATATAATATTATGACGCTATTCTCATATTCCTTCTGATTTTATCAACGAATCCTTCGATTCCGATTCCAGCAAGGAGAACCAGATTCCTCCTTCCGTCTTTTCTTCGCTCAAATCTCCACTGTCCATCGTCCAACCGCTTGGCTCCGCTAACGTCCGAGACAAGCCACCCAAGGTCGGCTTTGAAGCTCCTTCGGCCAAATCGAAGCCTGTCAAGGTCAAACTCCTCGAGGATCATCCTAAATTGCGCGAAGATCGCAACATTGATGCGGAGATCGAGGAAGTAGAGAAGGAGATCAGTCGCTTGTCGTCTAAATTGGAGTCTCTCCGCCTCGAGAAGGCCAAGCAGACGGCCAGAAGCATCGCACTTAGAGGAAGAATCGTGCCGGCGAAGTTCATAGAGCCGCAGAAACAGATGGCCAAGAATCATCACGACATGGTTGATTCTTCGTTTTCCAGCGTGAAATCGAAGATCAATCGCAGAGGCGTCAGTCTTGGACCTGCTGAGATTTTCTCCGCAACAAACAAATCAGAAGCGGTGACTCCTCTCCAGTCGGCTCAGAATCGCCGGAAGTCGTGTTTCTGGAGGCTTCCAGACATCGAAGAAGGGAAAGGGACGAAAGGGAGGGGACGAACGAGTTTGAGACATCGAAAAAGGGAAAGGGATGAAAGGGTGGGGTCCAAAAGGGCGGTGAGGAAATAAGAAGGGCTTCTCTCAAGCATTCAGCCCAAAATTTGGAGACGACAGAAAATCGTCCGTCTCCAATTGGAGACGGCATGAAATCGTCCGTCTCCAAATTTAGAGACGGATGATCTGCCCGTCTCCAAATTTGGAGACGGATGATCTGCCTGTCTCTAGATTTGGAGACGGATGACCTGGCCGTCTCCAGATTTGGAGACGGATGACCTGCCCGTCTCCAGATTTGGAGACGGATGACCTGCCCGTCTCCAAATTTGGAGACGGATGATTTGCCGTCTCCAATTTAGACACGAATTACTTTTCCGTCCCTAATTGGTCCGCATTTAGAAACAGATTAGGCACGACTCTTCTGTCCCTAATATTTTTTTAGATAAAATAAAAAAAAAATCCACAAAGATACTACCACATTTTTTTCGAACCATTATCGAATATTTGGATCATCTTCAAATGGTTTTAGTAATGATCGAAAATTTGGATCATCTTCATATGATTTTAGTAAAGATCCATCAATGTATCTCGTCTTGTTTCTTCCTTCGAGAACTACACAAATGTTTTTTCCAAAAAGTGTAATTTTTAGACTTAAATTAACTGAAACAAAAATCATAGTGGAATAATCTATATTTGATAGTTAATATGGATTTAAAAAAATCAACAAATAATGAGTTAGAATTCACAAACCATGTTCTTGGATAATAAGTTTATCATGTTTACCGAGAAAAAGATGCTTGTCAAAGAAAGAAAGAAAAACAATCTATTCCCCTCGAAAATCCTGTTTTAGTTCTATTATCATCTTGATTTTGACTCTCATTCTATTCCCCCTCGATTTTCAATTTTCATCCTATTCCTCCTCCCCCTCCCCATCTATCAAAAATCTATGTAAAACCTCATCTGTTATTTATCCGTTAAGTATCTGTTAATCGACCCGAATTTGACCCAATTTGACCTAATTTTGACTCAATTTTTTCTCGATTTAACCCGAATTTGTATTTTATTTTGACTCGAATTTTTATTTAATTTTAACCTGAATTTTAATAATAAATCAAGTTAATTATTCAATTTAATCGATGTACCCGATTTAATTGATTTCGAGTAATTGAGTACAGGTTTTTACTTGAAATCAATTAAACGATACAATTAACTCGATTTGATTCGATTTAGATACAATTAACAAAACCGTATTAAATTTTGATTCGAAATTAATTAAATCGAATAAGTAACTTGATTTTTATGAAACTATCTAAAAAATCACATTTATTGTTTATGTGTGTACCAAACTCACATCTAATTTACTAAAATATAAAATTTAAAATTAAATCTGATCAAAATTAAGTCAAAGTTCGGGTTAAAATCGATTCAAACTTGGGGTCAAAATTGGATCAGTTTCGGGTTAAAATCGAGTCAAAATTGGGGACACAACTAGGGTTAAAATCGAATCAAAATTCGATCCGAATCCGACACGAGTCAAAATTTGACCTGAATCCGTCCCAGTTTTTACCCAAAATTGACCCCAATGTTGACTCCTCAAATCGATCCAATTGTGACCCGGATTGTGGCCTCAATTTTGACTCGATTTTAACACGATTTTTTACTAAATTTTAACCCAAAAATTACTTAATTTTAACTCGAATATCAACAATAAATCAAGTTAATTATTCAATTTAGTTTATTTCGAGTCAAAGTTGAATACGATTTTGTTAATTATATCAAAACTAGATCAAACCGAGTTAATCAATTTGCTCGATTTTGATCCGAATCCGATCCAATTTTGACCCAAATTGTGACCTCAATCTTGACTCGATTTTAACCCGAATTTTTACTTAATTTTGGCCCGAAATTTACTTAATTTTAACTCGAATATCAACAATAAATCAAGTTAATTATTCAATTTAGTTGATTTCGTGTCAAAGTTGAATATGATTTTGTTAATTATATCAAAATTGGATCAAATCGAGTTAATCAGACCTACAATTAACAAAACGATATTCAATTTTGATTTGAAATTAATTAAATTGAATAAGTAACTTTATTTTTATGAAATTATCTAAAAATTAACATTTATTGTTTATGTGTGTAGTAAATTCACATCTAATTTAAGTAAATTTCGGGTCAAAATTAAGTAAAAATTCGGGTTAAATCGAGTCAAAATTAAGGTCATAATTTGGGTCAAAATTGGATCGGTTTGGGGTTAAAAATGAGTCAAAATTAGGGTCGGTTTGGGGTTAAAATTGGTTTCAAGTAAAAAATCGTACTTAATTTTATTCGAAATCAATTAAATCAAGTAAATCGATTAAATTGAATAATTAACTTGATTTATTGTTAAAATTCGAGTTAAAATTAAGTAAACATTATTGTCAAAATTAAGTACAAATTCAGATTAAATCGAGTCAAAATTGAATCAAAATTAGATCAAAATTGAGTCAAATTCGAGTCAAAATTAAAGTCAAAATCGGGCCGGTTAACGGATAAATAATAGATGGGGTTTTATGATATTTTTGATAGTTGAAGGGAGAATAAGATGAAAACTGAAAATCGAGGGGGAATAGGATGAGAGTCAAAATCAAAGAGAGAATAGAACTAAAGTAGGATTTTCGAGGGTGGAATATGGTGTTTTAATCTAATATAAAATATATAATACAAAACAAAAACAAAATCTAATTATTTGTTGAAATTCTTATCAATTCTATCTCAAACATGATATACATGATATAACGTACATTTTTAGCGAAAATTTTACCATATAAACCAACTAATCATCTTTTTAGATAATTTTAAATTTCTACTATATACATAAATATATAAATATAAATATAGTCATTTATTAATATCTATATATATAACATATTTTGTTTAAGTTAGTTAAGTTAGTCTAAGATTTTTTATTATTTTTTGTTACGCTAATATTAGATTACATTGATATAATATTTGTTAAATCAATTTTCATACTTTTTTTATTCGTTCTTTTTTTTAAATAGAACTAAATGGGGAATAGACTGTTTTTCCATATCTTTTCATATATTCGAAAATTTTTAGTATTGGTATATACAATTAGATCTAAATCCATCTAAAGTTAACTTAATAGTTTAATTTTTTAAAATATGATACATATGAATCTATAATAACACAATATATATATATATA
This sequence comes from Gynandropsis gynandra, assembly GCA_036759665.1. Taxonomy (NCBI): domain Eukaryota; kingdom Viridiplantae; phylum Streptophyta; class Magnoliopsida; order Brassicales; family Cleomaceae; genus Gynandropsis; species Gynandropsis gynandra. Next base: position 46,154,917 of record CM071865.1, on the reverse strand, counting down.
TATTCACATTTAGAACATACATTAAAAAATTAATATCCAAATATTCAAATCAAAACTAATACCTTAACATAGTATGATAAATGAAATTAATTCAAAAGTTTACAACATAAATCAATAAAAAATAAATAAATATTCGTAGAAAGATAGAAATCGAAAACCCCACATAAAACTTTAAAAGAGTCAGTTCCAAAATTTTTAACAGCTTTGAATATATATAGCATCGAAGTACAAAGTCTCAAGCTTTGAATAACATGAAAGATGCTACAATCTAATTTTCAACAAGAAATAAATGAGTTCAACAACAACATCAAGAACACTTAGATTGTGTAGTTTGCTGATGCGAATTCCACTTGAAGAGCATCCACACAATTGAAGTTCCTATAGAAAATCGATAGACTCGAGTTCATTCACACGATCCACGAACCAAACAGAGCCGATTTTTTATACACAAGGACATTAGCACGAGGCTTACCCACTACTAGAAAATTCAAGATTAGGGACGGAATTTGGGGACCGACATTTCTGTCCCTAAATTTAGGAACGGATTATACACAGATTAGGGATGGAAAATGAAATCCGTCCCGAATCCGTCCCCAAATTTGGGTACAGAAGAGTCGTGCCTAATCCGTCCCTAATTGCGGACCAATTAGGAACGGATGAGTAAGTCGTCCCTAAATTGGAGACGGAAGTTTCTCCCGTCCCTAAATTGGGGACGGAAGTTTCTCCCGTCCCTAAATTGGGGACAAGCAGGTCATTCGTCTCCAAATTTGGAGACGGGCAGGTCATCCGTCTCCAAATTTGGAGGCGGGCAGGTCATCCGTCTCCAAATTTGGAGACGGGCAGAAACCGTTTTAGGGACGGTTTCGGGACGATTTTTTGGAAATTGGGGACGGAATTTATATGACGTCCCTAAATTGGGGACGGAATTTATATGCCGTCCTTAAATTGGGGAGGGAATTTATTAACTAATCTCTTTCTTTAAGTTCTTGGAGTTGAGATTCATCAATATTCATATATGTATTCTTCAATACATCATCGACCATCCTGAAAAATGTCAGAAAAATTATGTTAATATTACAAATAAAATATGCATACGCAATTGAATCTANGGAGGGAATTTATTAACAATTCCAAGAATATCCAGCAGATGAAGAGGACGAAGAGAGAGAGACGCGGAGATGAGACCGACAGCGATTCGGAGATGTCGGGGTCCTTCATCAGGAGCGAGTGGTTGAGCGACGATGCATCGAATGAAGACGATGAAGAGGCGGACGAGGCCAGGGAGGATTTGGAGCTCCGGTGAAGGAAATGCTTGAACGACGATGTTTTTGGGTTGGGAGAAGAAGAAGACAACAATGTCGTCATTTTGGGGCTCGGAGAAGATGACGACAACGGAAATGGCATTGTTTTGAGCGACGGTGAAGGCGAAATCGAAGACTCCTGTGTCTTCGCGAGCCTCTTGAGGCCTAAAAGCTCACACCATCTAGTCGTGCAACGGGGTGCTTTGGGAGAAAAAAGGTATGGATCGACGCCGGAGATCTCCATCTCCAGTTTCGGGCATGATTTCACCATCTCCGGCGATTTCTCCGTTTCGATAGTTGTCGTCATGGTTTTCTGCGGCGTTGTGCCAGAAAATTTCAGCGGGACGAGCTTTCCATTGGAGAAGAGCTCGTCGGCGGACATCGTTGTCACCGGATCTTCGAGACGAAACTCGAAGTCCACGGGATCTTGATTCTACGGCGAGTCGGCATCAGGAGATCGTATTTTAATTTTTTTATTTTTTTAAAAAAAATAGGGACGGCCAATTGGTTCGTCCCTAAATTTAGGGACGGAGAGATTCCGTCCCTAAATTTAGGGACGGCCGTAGCGGTCCGTCCCCAAATTTTAGGGACCGAATTTTCCGTCCCTAATTTGGGACGGATTGGGGACTGAAATTTTCGTCCCTAATTAGGAACGGATTGGGGACGGATAGCATTTGGAGTCGCGCGATTGGGGACTACCGTTGGTCGTCCCTAATCCGTCCCTAAACCTGTTTAGGGACGGATTAGGGATCAATTTTTCAGTCCCTAAAACTTGATTTTCTTGTAGTGACCCGCGAAGAAGGCCACGGTCGTGAGATTTATGATTGCCATCGTGTCGTAGAACATGTCCTTGGTGATGAAATGGCCAAGAGCGTTATGAATGACAAGAATGTAGCCTAGTATAGCGGTATGTTCTCGAGGTTCAAAGCACAAAGAAAGTGTAGCGTGCAAGTCAGTAGCGCCCACACTCCAAATGTGCCTCCATGAACCTCGGTCACTGCAAGTATTTAACAGGCAAAAAGATTCATGAAGATGCTTTAGAACATAATGGAACAATGCTGACAAAACCAACCCTCTTTGTGGTATAATCTTAAGATATCATGAAAATGCTACATTAGAAATTCTCTATGGATATAAAGACAAGAAATTGAATCAATCGTGAGCTATTCAGACGAAAAACCCAAATTTGTATTCATGTTCCTCATGTTTGATTCATTTTTAATGTCTTAAACATTTGAGCTGCCTATTAGAACTGATTCAACCGAAACGTTCATTTTCCTTCAATATTTTAAGGCACGTTATGTAAATGTTCACCAGCAAACCCTGCAAGTCAATGTTGTATATGTTGGACTCTGCAAAATCTTCAAATTCAAGGCTTTTTGGTATCTTTCTCTATAGTGTTCATTCATCAAGGCATTGAACTTAGAAGAATCCATTCCCTAATCGTTCATGGATGGATTACTTTTTGTATTATTTTTCTTTCTTAGGTCTTTGTTATATACGATTTCTTTAGCAAAGTCAATCATTCAAAGCCTCTAAAACAATTACTTCTATGATATAGAATGGGGAAATAAAACTTCTAAAAAGCAAGATGCCTCAGAACTAAAACTCTCTTTACATTTTCAGAACTCAGTTGTGTTAGAATACAAAGAACAATTCACTCAACACAAGGATTAATCAAATAATCGCAAGGATCATGGAACAAGTCAACAAAGACAACAACCTTGGCCTAAAATCTAACAAGTCAAAGAAAAACTTCCAAAAGAATAGATAAGGCAACAAACAACAACTTACATATGATGGAATTCCTATTTAAAGGAGGCATACACAACAACAAGTGTATAACTCGTGAGAGAAAGCAAAGAAAAGCAAAGTGCATTCATATGTGTAAAAGTAAGTGAGTTGAGCCTAATGTGTTCATAAATTCGATACAATTAAGTGTGTTGGGTTGGTGAGTGAGAGACTCATCTGTAAAGTTCATAAACGTGAGGTGTATTGAACTGAGTGGGAGTAAACTGTGAGATTTACGGTTAGGTATAGTCTGAAAATGACTCAGGGTCGTAAGGTATATTTCGGGCGGGATCAAGTGTACTTGGGTGATAAGTACTTGTAGTTGAACGTACAAAAACGTAAATAAAGAAGGTTACTTTGTGCGATGGTGGAAGATCATCGTGGTTTACTCTTGGTGTTAATTTGAGTTTCATACAAACTTTCAATTGGTACCAGAGCAGATCATAAATAAGAAGAATTCGTGCACAATCGAGGTAACATGTATGGACTCACATCGAGAGATTGTTTCAATTTCGATACCAATTTTATTAGATTCTACAAAGTATGCTTATTGGAAAGTCAAGCTGAAAGAAACAATCAGAGGCATCGATGAGGACAAGCATCGGGGGAAATGTAGTTCCCAAACCCAAGTCGCTATGGAAACCAGATGAAAAATGCCTCTCAATATACAATGTCAAGGCGTTATTAGTTATATTCCCATCAGGTGACATGAATCAACTCAAACAGATTCAAGCATGTGAATCGGCAAAAGAAGCTTGGGACAAGTTGCTGATGCAGCACGAGAAAACAACTAGCGTAAGGAGAACTCGTCTAGATATTCTTGCTTCACAATTCGAAAACATGAGGATGGATAAAGATGAGAATATCACTGAGTTTAGTGCAAAATGAGACGCATAATCTAGGAAAAACGTACAAAGAGAAGAAGTTAGTGAAAAACTCATTCGTTGTCTACCAAAGAAGTTTGAAGCCAAGAAAGCTGCAATGTAAATAACGATGAACATTGTCACTACCAGCTTTGTAGAAGTTGTTGGAATTCTTTCAGCTCATGAGATGAGTTTAGAACATGATATTGGATAAAAAAAAAAAAAGGAATTGCTTTTCAGGTTGCGGACGAAGCAAGTCGACTCACCACCTTGGAAGAAAGTGTGACATATATCATGAAGGAATTCAAAAAAATCATAAATGGAGAAAAATCAAAATTTCTTCCAAGTTCAAAGGAGGAAAAACTTTCCACTCAATGTCATAAATGTAAAGGTTTTGGTCTCTTCAAAACCGAATGTCCAAACACCTTAAAGAGGGAAGCAATGTTGAAAAATCTTAAGGAAATTCAATATTTCAAATGCAAAGGGTATGGGTATACCAAGACAGAATATGGAAAGAAAAATGAGAAATCTTTTGTTTCTGGAGGACTTCTGGAAGATGCAACTACAGTTTCTCTCAAGAAACCTGCAGTACAGATCGCGAAATCAAAGGAAATGCATCAAAGCGAACTGCTACACAAATTGTTCGACCTACAGAGCAACCAATAATAACTGTAGCACAATCTGGTCGAACTAACATTCAAGCAAAGAAAACTGTTGTCTACCAAGAACCTACAGCTTGGAGAAAAAGGCAAACAACTTTACGAAGATGCTATTCATGTGGAAAACTAGGTCATATTTGGAAATGGTGCCCTTACTATAAGAGAAGAAAATCTACAGGTAAGTATTCTCACCGAGAATCCAAAAATATTAAACAAATATGGGTGAGAAAATCAGATATATATTGGAAGCCTAAGAACATAAAACAAGTTTGGATAAAAAAATCCGATTTACATTGCAATGTTGTTTATACTCATAATCATGACAACTATGATGTTATTTGGTATTTTTATAGTGGTTGTTCTAAGCATGCAACATGAATAAAGGAATTAATTTCAGATTTTTCTGAAGACAAACGTGGACATGTGACTTTTGGAGATGGAGATAAAGGAATAATCATGGGAAAATGGTCACTCAAGGCAGATGGACAACTACAACTGGAAAATGTCTATTACGTGAAAGGAGTCAAAGCAAATCTCATCAACATCAGCCAACTGTGTGACAACGATTTTCAGGTGAAGTTTTCAAAGGAAAAATGTCATGTTTTTTATACTAACGACAACTGCGTATTGCCAGGAATAAGAGGAGGAAACAATTACTATGTGTAGAGAAATGAACAACACCATTTAAAAGCAATGAGTGGTGGATTCAATCTATGACATCAATGGCTTGATGTTATTGTTCGAGGAGTACCAAATCTTACTAAAAAGGAACAAGGGATAGGTATCACTTTCTTATAGAATAAGTAGAGAAGAAACAACTAGAGGTAGAATACGTACCTATTGAGCATCAACTAGCAGATATACTTACTAAACCACTAGATATGAATAGATTTATATGTTTAAGAAAATCTCTTGGGTGTGAAATATGAGCTCTCTACTTGTTATGAAAATCTAAAAGAGAGCAACAAATTCACATGACTTCTGAAATAAATGAAATATTCTAGGTGAACTTCTAATCTTCAAGTGTATTTGACTCTTTTCTTAGTACAACTGACCATTTTTAAAGTACAGTTCAAAATGTATAAGGTGAAAAAAAAGAGGAAAAGAGCTATATAAAAAATGGTATTCCTACACTCCGCTGTCAACCTAAAAATGAAAGTCTTGAATTTACATTTTGTTGACATGAGTGCATACTCGAGTCTAAGTGGTGGGACAACTAATCAACTTCGACGTCCTGAAGGTACATGATAACTTGTCTACTTCGCTATGATATACATCATATGAGTATACCCAATGAGGTAATCTGGGTCTAAACGGTGGGAGTAGTTGTGGACATGAGTTAACAAAAACTTCGACGTCCTAGAAGTATGGAATACTAACAAATAAAAAAGATGATACTCAAAGAAAAAGGAAAAGTGAGTAAGGTGAAAAAGACTCATTTCAAAAAGAAGAGTAACGATACTATCAAGAGGTTGAGATGCACTTGAATGGTTAGTTGGATCTCAGAATGTATTCAGTCAAGTACAATTGAAATGACCATCTTTGCTCTTTGAAAACATATTATTCTAATGATTGTTGAGCTCATAGAGTAACATAAAAAAATTTGCTAAAATTTGATTAAATATGCTCAGTTGTGTATATATCTTCTCTTGTTTGTTTTGAGTCTATTTGATTTTAAAGGAAGTGATTAAGTTAAGGTGGTATTTTGGTAATTTTGAGAACACAAAGGATCATATTCATGAGAAATATGATCTCAAAAAAATCATTTTCAAGATCAGCAAGAAGGTGGATGCAATGAAAGAAGAGCTTAACAAACTGCAAAAGCAATTGAAAGTGCATATCAAGACCCTTCATTGTATAGTTTTCTCTTCCCTCTCTTATTTTGAGCAATCTTGTGCTTTCATATTCTAACGTTTTTGAATTTATACTCAACATAACAAGGGAAGAAAATGGCAAAAGGAAATGAAGTTTTCATATTAATGTTGTCATGTTGACTTGTTTTGTGCTGACTTTTTGTTTATTTTTTAACTTCTTATGTTCATTCTATCGTTAGTTTTCAAGACTAAAATGAATGCTTATGGTTGTTAACTTTCAGTGTTGTGTTTGAGCATAAAGTAAAAAAGGTGGAGATTGTTAGAATCAAAGAACAAGTCAGTCATCACAAGGATTACTCAAGTAATTACAAGGATCATGGAACAAGTCAATAAAAATAACAACCTTGGCCTAAAATCTAACAAGTCAAAGAACAACTTCTAAAAGAATAGTCACCTTATAAATAAGGCAACAAATAACAACTTACATATGATGGAATGTCTATTTAAAGGAGGCATGTACAGGAGCAAGTGTATAACTCGTGAGAGAAAGCAAAGAAAAACTAAGTGCATTCATACGTATAAAAGTAAACGAATTGAACCTAATATATTCATAAATTCGATACAATTAAGTGTGATGGATTGGTGAGTGAGAGACTCATCTGTAAAGTTTATACACATGAGGTGTATTGAACTGAGGGAAGTGAACTATGAGATTTACGGTTGGGTAAAGTCTGAAATAACTCAAGATCATAAGGTGTATTTCGGGCGAATTCAAGTGTACTTGGATGATAAATACTTGTAGTTGAATGTACAAAACAACTTAAATAAAAAGTTTATTTTATGTATTGCTGGAAAATTACCGTGATTTACTCTTGGCCTTAATTTGAGTTTCTTACAAACTTTCAAATTATTTCTCAGTTCTAAAAGATTCTTCCAGATCGACTCAATCCTAACACCTCTGTTACGCAATCGATTCAAATCAGTCAAGTTTTCCTTCATTACCCCCTTGAACCCTCTCAAAGAACTCAGATGATTACGACCAATTTATTTATTAAAATTGGGAGAGAGACTCATCTTTGTCATGTAAATGCAGACTCTATCAGTTTTAGAAAGATATACTGAATGTAAATTGGGATATACACAGGCAAAACCAGATAACTAGCTGCCTGAACATCGAAACATTACGAATCAAACCTGGGCATCCCTCATACTATTTTATCATTTACACATCAACATGATCATATAAGTCATATTACCATTCCCTTCTTCACAGACGGGGAAACAATGCGTAAAACGAGAAAGCTTAGATTTTAAGTTGTTAGTCTGTGATATGTGAAACGCTTGACCTCCAAATACAATGTATCTTAGATCAAACCCAGTAAAAAAAAACATTTTTTTCCATATCTATACGACTTGCCCCTGAATCTCTTCCAAATCTCACCACTTTGGGATCTCAACTTTGACACATCTCACAATGTCCTTCTAAGTGCTCCAAAAACCCAAATTTTCACAGAAACTCGGATCACCAAAATGTTCCCTCTAAACCTGACATCACAACTTCTTCTTGATAAAATAAGAAATATGCCATTGATAATTTACTTATCTCCATGAAGGGAAGTTCAAAGATTGGAGGAACCCAATGTAGATTCTTGGAGATCACAGCGTCTCACTGTCTAGCAACAACAGAACTTGACCCACTTTATTTGATTTTGTAAACAAATAAAAGGGCAAAACAAAAGAAGGAAAAGAACCCCCAGAAAACATGAAATCAGTAAATAAATTGTTGGAATTTGAGATAAAAGATTGAAAATTTCGTAGTGAGAGAGTACAGGGAAAGGAACTCAAATGGTTGTCTGGGAGAAGACTATAAAAATATTAATAAAAAAAAAGTAAAATCATTTTTCTCTCTCCACTCCCGTCATCTTCTTTCTTATCGGAAAGCTACATACCTGCGGATGATTCAGTTTTCGTCGCCACCGCGGTGGAGCAATCCATTGACAGTAATATCGTCGTTGCGAAGGCCTTTGCTCGATTCGGTGTTTCCCACATGTTCAGTGCTGTGGACATTCATGTGACGTCGTTAACCAATCGCGCAATGGCTCTTGACCTTCGACAATGAGGAATCCGCAACATACGCAACCTCCACGTACGGGTATCTGACAATGTCGACCCAAGATTCCCCGTACGGTTTCCGACCACCAAATCGAGCAAAGGTCTTCACAATGAGGATATTACTGTCAACGAATTGCTCCACCGTGTTAGCGGTGAATGTAAAAAAATCGATAATCTTATATGCGAAATTAATTATACACATTTAAATTAAATCAACCAATTATATTTTCCATGATTTGTATTTGGTAGATCTTTTTTCCATTGCATATTTCTCCAAAATCTTTTTCGATAGTTTTTTGTGTATTTGTTTGTTTTGTGATTATTATTGTTATTACCGTATGTATATATTTAAAAGGGCATTAATACATTTTTTGTAATAATGAAAAGACATGTCTTTTAATACGTACCCTTTAAATTCTTATTAATTACAATAAATTCTCAATTTATAATTAATCACAAAACCATCATTAGATTTCTAGAATTGCGGAATGACACGGAGGGATTTTCACCCGATAATTGTGTCCTCAATACAACACTAATCATCACCGTGTGTACCTCAATAACAATTATCAAATACTTATATTTATATGAATCAACGTTAGAATAAAACTTTTAACATTCTCCCACTTGATTCATATATGACATATAAAATCAAAATCGTTGAGCTCACTTAAATGATCATATATACGAGTCACAACTTTATAAGAATTAAATTGACCGAATCATGGCGGTCACGGGCCTGGAAAACGTCCCGATTCCTTCCATGTATCACAAATCAATATAATTCAAATATCTTGAATTTGATAAGATAGATATCTAAAATTATCTTAACTCACAATGTCTTTAAACAAAGACTAAATATCTATAATCATAATAAATATGCATAACTGAAATATGATTCATAAATAAGCAAAATCAAAACTTATGTTGATATCTAGAGTTTAAACAAACTTCAATGTGCAAGACTTATATTCATACATGTATAATCATCAACAATACAAGGACTTTGCGACTACTCCCATTTCGCTAACATGGCCAAGAAAGATCTTTGGAGCTAGTACGGATCTGCGATCTTATCATTGGTTTCGATATGCACAATTTGAACTCTTTGATTTTGCACTTCTTCTTTAACCAATAGATATTTTAAATCCATATGCTTGGCCCCCTTGGAGTATCTATCGTTCTTCGAGAAGAATACGGCTGCCGCATGATCACAATATATGTTCATCGGTTTAGCAATGGTACCAACGATGCCTAAACCATGAACAAAATTGCGCAACCACAATGATTGAACTGTAGCTTCAAAGCACGCTACAAATTCGGCCTCCATAGTGGAAGTAGCAATGACAGACTGCTTACCACTCTTCCATGAAATAGCTCCCCCAGCTAGAAGGAACAAATATCCGAATGTCACTAAGTCATTCTTAGGACATTGGGATAGACTGAAACGATCCCCTTTCTGTATGAGAACCGGACTTGGTGAACATGATTCCATTTTAAATCTTTCTAAAACTTTGTCGATTTAAGCCTTTTGAGACAATTCCAAAATTCCTTGTGATCTGTCTCGAAATATTTCTATTCCGATCACATAGGAAGCCTCACCTATATCTTTCATCTCAAAGTTACTAGAAAGATAATCCTTAACATCATGTAATAACATACGATCATTGGCGGCAAGAAGAATATCATCTACATATAATACAAGGATTATAAACTTGCGTCCTACAATCTTTATGTCGATACACCGATCAACGGTCATTTCTAGAAACCCATATGACAATACAGTATCATTGAACTTCAAGTACCATTGTCAAGAAGCTTGTTGTAATTCATAGATTGATTTCTTCAACTTACATACTAGATTGCTTCTACTTGTGGTCTCAAAACCTTGAGGTTGATCCATATATACCTCTTCTTCTAAATCTCCATTGAGAACGGCTGTTTTAACATCCATTTGGTGAAGCTCAATATCAAAGTGAGCTACCAAAACCATGACAATCCTTAAAGAGTCCTTTCTAGAAACCGGAGAGAAAGTCTCTTTGTAGTCAATACCATTCTTTTGAGTGTAACCTTTGGCGACAAGTCTGGCTTTATACCTCTCGACGTTGCCCTTAGAGTCTCGTTTGGTCTTAAAGACCCATTTACAACCAACTCTTTTAGAATCCTTCGGCAATTCCGTCATTTCCCAAACATTGTTGTCATCCATAGATTTCAACTCTTCCTTCATGGCCATCAACCATTTGTCAGAATTTCTACTACTCATGGCTTGGTCAAAAGAGACTGGGTCATCATTCATGCTCAAGTCATTTTCATGTTCAAGTGCATAGCAGATTTAATCATTTGAAATAGCTGGTCTTCTGTCTCTAGTAGACCTCCTCAAAGCTATTCCTTCTTGAGGTTGCACTTGTTCATTTGCTTGAACATTTTCTTGCTCTTCTTGAACAATGGCGTCAGTAACTAGGTGTGGTTGTTGTTGTTTCATATTCACGCCATTTAGCTGTACTACAATAATAGGAACATCAACATAAGATGAATCACTTGATGGATTTTAGTCCATCAATGACTCTCTTATCTCGATATCACGTACTCCATACTCCCACTGATTTCGCCATTTTCAATGAAGCGAGCATTCCCAGACTCTACAATTCTCGTACTATGGTTTGGACAATAGAATCTATAACCTTTTGACCTTTCTAGATATCCAATAAAATAACCACTAATAGTTCTGGAATCCAATTTCTTTTCATGCGGATTATATATCCTCACTTCGGCTTGACAGCCCCATATGTGAAGATGTCTTAAACTAGGTTTCCTAGATGTCCACAGTTCGTAAGGTGTCTTAGGAACTGGTTTACTAGGTAACCTATTCAATATGTATGCAGTTGTCCTCAATGCATATACCCACAATGAATTAGTTACAGAACTATTACTCATCATACTCCTAACCATTTCCATCAATGTACGATTACGCCTTTCTGCAACGCCATTTTGTTGTGGTGAGCCAGGCATTGTATATTGCGCATAAATGCCCTTAGATTACGCCTTTCTGCAACGCCATTTTGTTGTGGCGTGCTGGGCATTGTATACTGCGCACAAATGCCCTTAGACTCCAGAAGTTTCTTAAATGGACCTGGAATTTGTCCAACTTCTGATGTCTTTCCATAATATTCACCACCTCTATCGGAACGTATTACCTTAACCTTTCTATTTAGCTGTCTCTCAACCTCCGTAATGAATGTCTCAAGGACATCAATAGATTGAGACTTTTCATGCAGCAAATAAAGGTAACAGTACCTAGATTAATCATCAATGAAGGTGATAAAATACTTTTCACCGCCCCAAGACGGTACATCAAAAGGACCACAAATATTTGTATGTATTAGATCGAGTAACCCATTACTTCTTGTGGCAGTATGTTTAGATACATGTTTGGTTTGCTTACCCTTAATGCAATCCACACAATTATCATTCCAATCGGTAAAATCCAACTGAGACAAAACATCAGTTTTAATTAGTGTCATAATCATCTCCTTGGATATATGACCGAGTTTTTATGCCACAAGTCAGCGGAGGACTCCTTAAGTGCATGCCTCTTCATACCAACATCATGTTTAGTCAAAATATGAAACAAGGAATTAATAAATTTAGAACTTAGATTGAAACAATACAAAGTATCTGATAATAAACCAGTACCACATAGGTTTTTACCACGATACAATGAAAAAGAACCATGTCCAATCTTAAATTCAAAACCTAATACATCCAACCTTGAAGCGGAAACAAGATTTCTAGAACAATCGGGAACATATAAACAGTTTTCTAGATCCAGGCAATAGCCCGTATCTAACACGATTCTATATGTCCCGACACCTTCAACTCTAGCTTTCATCTGGTTTCCCATAAATAGAAAGCTTTCACTTTCCGGTATTCGTTGGAGATTTAGGTAATCCTGTATAATATTAGACACATGAGTGGTCGCACCAGTATCAAACCACCAAGTATTAGAAGATACTTCAATCAGATTTGATTCGAAGCATACTGAAACGAAATGTATACCTCGTTTTTTAAACCATGCCTTCCTTTTCAGGCAATCAGCCTTCTTGTGCCTAGATTTGTTGCAAAAGAAACATTTCAGATTTCCTCGCCCTTCACCATGCTACACCTTATATGGCTGCTTTCCCTTTTTCTTTCTTTTCTTACTTGGAGCTTTGCCGCCACTTGAACCAGCATTTGGATAACCACGATAAGCAAAATTGGGTTGGGGATATTTGACCTTAAGGTCTTCCTTTTGCCTTGCCTCCTCTTGCATGAGCATGGCCTTGGTATTCGAAAGAGACCATTTTTCCTTGAGTTGGTTGTAAGTTCTCCGAAATTGCTTGAAATCATCACCTTTGCACGATTGCAG
>CM071865.1:46128933-46141858 GCA_036759665.1 Gynandropsis gynandra | reverse complement strand
TATGAGTGATATGGTCATCCATAGACTGAGATATGTTGTACTCTCTCGTCGATAAGTCATTAAAGAGAGCAACAACAACAGATTTATCCACAATGTCTGTCATAGTACACTTCTTAATCTCAGCAAGGAATTCCTTCACATTTTCAGTCTTAGGTTGGGAAACATTAAGCGATATGCTAAGCTTGAGAAAGCTTATCATAAGCCTATTCAACTTGTCTCAATTCTCCTACAGTTTCTTGTCTGCCTCAGAACTTGTATCATTTGGCTTAGTGGGCTCATCCATAATGAGAGCTGAATCGAGTCCCAAAAGGCCAGCATTCAGCTTCAAATATTCGATCCAGTCGTCATAATTATACCCATTAAACTTGATACCATGGCAGTCATACTTAACATAGTGGAGACCACTGCAAATAATCACATCTCACATTTAATTTGCTTTGAATTCGGAAAATTATTCAGACTATATTACTTCTACTAAAATATTGTATTTAAATTCACCTTTGGGCAGAATATAAACACAATCAACATGCATCAAACAACTTATATAAGATTAATCACAATGTTACTTTAACATATAAATCATCTTTGGATGTACATCATATGTTAATTAAACAAAGTTCATAATATACTCCAATTGTTATTAACATGAGTAAGATCTACCTTTGGGTAACCATATAACTACATATTAATAACTATAAATGTTTATCATCATTCTTAAATGTCATTATGAAGTTAAACATTTATATAAATAATTTAAATCATTAATAAACTCGAGTGGACCACTTTGGTGACATATTTTGAATTCCGTATATCAATATACTTATAAAAATTTAATCATTTTAATGAAATATTTATTTAGATGAGTGATCATGTCCAGACCAATGGCACAAATGATCCGGGTTCGAATCCAGCACAACCGATATTCATTTATTATTTTATTTCCAAATCTGTTATCTATATAATAAACAGAATAACCGTGTATTGGATATCTGACCTGACCTAGTGGTTTACCACATGCCACACCGAGACGCCTGTTCGAATCCTCACCCACAACTCTGTTTTACTATTTTTTAATTTATTCATTATTATATTTTTTTTATACAGATACATACACATTGTATGTATCTCCCTCGTCGACGAAACGATTGGAGGTCCGTTGGTTTAGAATCCGACCATTCCAAGACGGTGAGCGACGCCGAAATTCCGAAATTCAGCGGTGCAACCCGAAATTCCAAAATTCCCTGAAATTCCGAAATTCGGCGGCCCGCCGACGATACCGCATCCTCTGTCACGGACGAGCGGCGAAACGACACGACGAATCGATGTCGATATCCTTCAACGTCGTCAAGAATGAACCGACGGTGGTTTACCGCATAGGAGACGAACGGACACGTTCGTCACCAAGATTCATTCTCGTAACTTCCCGACGACAAAATTATCGTCGGACAGAGAGTCGGAAGGAGGTCGGTGTTTATGGAATCGGAAGAAAGGTTACAGAGGAGGAGGAATTCCTCCCCTCCCGTAACAGTAAAAGTGTCCAGTAACAGTGATTTTTTTAATTCAATTAAACTTTATTTTTTTATTATTAACCCCATAAAATCAACATTAATTTTTCATTTTGTATTCATCGAATGAAAAATATTCACCGAACAAATCAATCCAAAAAATATTCACCAAAAATTTAATTCTGTATTTTATTCAATTTAGATTTAATCAATAAATTTCAATCCGGTAATTTAATTCCTATTAGTAGGCTCTGATATCAATTGTAAAAAAATTCGATAATTTTATATGCGAAATTAATTATCGACATTCTAATAGGAAATTAAATCAACCAAATAATAAATAAATTATACTTACTTGAATTTTCCATGATTTGCATTCGGTGGATTTTTCTCTGATGCCTATTCCTCCAAAATCTCCTTCAATCTCTCTTTGATGATATAAGAGAGTTTTTTGTGTATTTGTTTGTTTTGTGATTATTGTTGTTACCGTATGTATATATTTAAAAGGGCATTAGACATTTTTTGTAATAATGAAAAGACATGTCCTAAAAGACATGTCTTTTGATACATACCCTTTAAATTCTTATTAATTACAATAAATCCTCAATTTATAATTAATCACAAAACCATCATTAGATTTCTAGAATTGCGGAATGACACGGAGGGATTTTCACCTGAAATTGTCTCCTCAATACAATACTAATCATCACCGTGTGTACCTCAATAACAATTATCAAATACTTATATTTATATGAATCAACGTTAGAATAAAATTTCTAACAGTGAAAGCTGAATCATCCTTAGGTATTCCGCATCCGATGAGGAAGAATATGATGAGGGAGAGAGAAAAAAATAATTTTTTTATTATTAATTTGTTTAAAATCAAAATTTTGATTTTGATTTTTATGATATGGTTATATTACGATAAATGGTTTAGGACATAAATTTTTAGACTCCTATATCATATATATGGTATTGAATAATGTTAAATTTTTGAATTAGATTTTGGAATTAGTTAGGTCCAAATCTATATTTGATAATATATTAGAGTAATCTTCGATTCGATTTGAATATACTCCGATTGTGATGTTTACGCTCTAAGATCGAATCTGAACGTGAAAAAGAGTATTAACGTGAAAAAGAGTATTAATGATAAGTTATTCTATATCGGTTATGACATGAATTTTTGAACTCATATATATAGTATTGAATAATAATAAATTCTTGAAATACCTTTTACTATTAATTAAGTCTAAACTTATATTTACCAGGTTATCGATATAAAAAATTCACGTCATCATGGTTTACTAAAAATCGATAATATCGATCGATCTTGAACATGAGGTATCAAATTTGGAAATCTATACTGGAATTGATGAATTGTTCAGAACATTAGAAAACACAATGATATTACAGAACCCAAAGAGATGATGAATAAAAACGCTTTGATTTGGACCAATTTATACTAAAACTTGTATTTTAGATTAATTTTTTAAACAAATAATATAATAATGAAATTGTAAACGCAATTTAATACCGTAACCTGAAAATTCCATGTGTCAATCAAATCAGTTCTTTTTATGTAAAAAAAAAAATAGATGGTGCCAAACAGTATTGGTGGAAGAATAATGTTCAATTGTATTTTTTATATCGCTTGAAAAGTATATATCGATTGATTTGCAATAAAATCATTTATTTATAATGTAGCTGCCATTATATATATTTTAGGTTTGATAAAAATTCTCTAAAATTAAATATAAATGTATTTTCTTAAATCATATATATATATGATCTCACGTTTATTTGAAAAAAAAATACTAAAAGTAATTTTAGAATTTTTTTTAAAAAGTATTAATTATCAATACAAAAATATATATTTTTTTTTAAGAAATCGGATATAAACCAGAAAAAGAAGAATAGGACACATGCATCAGAATTTTCCAGGAAAATCACAAGGTTTTCTTTGGAAACACAAATGATCAGATATAAAACATGATTTATTCCATTATATCGATTATTTTTTTAGAATATTTTTATATATTGTGTCTATATTCAGTTTACATTTTTTGAAAATTTTTTATTTAAAAAAAAATCTTTATAATATATATATATATATGAAAATTAAATAGTATAAAAATTTGGTTCATCCCAATTTGAATATACCAATGTTGGACTCCCAATTACAATGTTCACGCTTTAGGACGCTTTAGGATCGAATCTGAGCGTGAAGAGAATGTTATGTTATATTGTCCAATATCAATTAAAACATGAATCATGGACAATCCTAAACTCTTTAGCTAACTTTGGAATTAATTTGGCCCAAACTCATATTTGATATGGTATTATAACCAATTACTCGCCCAAATCTCTCATGTATGGTTCATGTTTTTTCTCTAAGTAATGCATCAATCGAAGGTGAATAATTGGTAAGTTGATCTTCGTATTGTGCAATTTCTCAAGGCTTCCCCAAATTATGGTCTTTTGCTCTCCTCCGATAGTGATATGTGATTTTACGACTACTATGAACTCGAATTGGGCCGTATATCTTTAGACTCGTCGCTCATTAAGTAGGCATATTGTATTGTTTAGTACTTCACACATTGCTTGGAAGACGAAGAAACAAGCTCCGCTTTCCCGATTTTCGGTTAAGGCAGAATATCAATTTATGACTGTTTTGACATGTGAGTTGAAGTGGTTGAAATCTCTCGTACAGTTTTTGGGTGTCTCACATACCACCCTGATTCGTATGTCTTGTGATAATAAGATGCTCTCCATATTTCTGTCAATTCAGTTTTTCACGAACACACGAAGCATATTGAGATTAATTCTCATTTGTTCATAATGAGATCGTTCGCAAGGCAATTTCAACATCTTATATCTGTTTCAAGGATCAGTTCGCCGATATTTTCACGAAATCTTTGGGATAACATTCTTTCTCCTATTTGCATTAAATTGCACATTTACAATCTTCATACTCCAACTTGAGGGGAATATTGAGAATATTTATATATATTGTGTATATTCATTAGATTTAGAGTCTTTGAAACTATTCCAATTACGGTTTTAGAAACTCTTTGTATATATATTTATAGATTAATTGAATATAACCTCAAAGATGATTAAATTTTTTCATAGCTCTCGCAATGTAACAACTTCAGGTAATACTTAAGAAAAAGAAACTCGGTCAAACACTTTCAAACTATGCAACCAACATCAAGACATATTGTAATAATAATAATGATGATAATGATAATAATAATAATAATAATAATAATAATAATAATAATAATAATAAATAATAATATTAATAATAATAATACAAACAACAATGATGATACAAATCGTCGTATATGAATTCCGTTGTTTTTGAAATTAACTTATCATTGGAGGGCGACGACAATGACGAATCTTTTAGAGCATGGAGAATGGCAAGTCTGAATTTGAAACACCAAAATGAATTTAAGTTTTGGGATAATTGGGGAATGTTTTTTTAGGTTTAGGATACATTACAAGAAAATTACAAATTTAGGACTAACAAATCCGTCCCTAATTCATCCCTAAACGTGTTTATGGACGTCCAATATCTGTTCGTAAACGCGCATCGTAAAAACAAAACCGTCCGCAATTCGTCCGTAAATACGAACGGATGAAAGAGTCCGTAAACCATCCGTAATTTTGGACTACAAAGTCGTCCGGAAAATCGACGGAAAACCTGACCCGGGAACGGACGGGAAAACACTTGAAATTTAGAGACGAGTTGCGACCCGTCCTTAAAATTTGCGGACGGCAGTGTTCCGTTCGAAATTTAAAAAAAATAAAAGTTCACATTTTAAATTTTATATTAATATTAATTAATTAGTGTTTATACACTATTAACATTAACATGTATTTACAAGCTTGTTGGTGGTAATTGGGAATTATCGTCGTCAGAGGCATTGTTTCCGGTCGTATCCCAATTGATATTGGGCATGTATTCCTTCATCATCCTAAGCCACTGTTGACGTTCCATTCTTGATTGTTCAACTTCCCTTACTAGAGCGTTGAACGATGAACTTTGTTGTTCCAATTGTTCTTGTATCCTTGAGATTTTGTTTCGAAGCTTGTCGGTCGCGACTTTTTCCTGGCCTTTGGAGGAACTCGCATGTTTTGATTTCATTCCTCCTAGACCAAATAAACGACCTTTGTACTGTGTTACGTGCTGCAAAAAAATATTGAAATTAAATTAAGATTATCAATAATAAATTTATTTTAAAATTATAGTTATTTTACCTCGAAATACATCTCTTTTCATTCTTCTTGAGATAGAGAATGTTGTGTCCCATCTTCTCTCGGCGGGATTTGGGACACTCATTCCGATGCCAAGTTCTGAACATCATCGTGAACACGTTTCGCTCTGGTATCTACCCACGAACCGCCGGATTTTTTCTTGTGTGTACGTTCCAACAATTCCACGTACGACGGTTCATATCCCTTCTCTTTCGCCTAAAACAAATTTAAAATTTATGTTTTTACTATTAAACAAATGCCAATCGTATTAAAACTTCAAAAAATTTAAGATCTTACCAAACCTTCGTAAACCTCCGCGAATGAGCGGTAACCAACAGTATATGCACTCATCTCGTATCCTTCTCTATCGGAACGGTAGGATTGACTAGCGTGCTGGTTTCTCTCCTTAAAACTAGGATCATCCAAATAGGCGCACATTTGTTCCCAGGCATTATCTACCATCAAAACATGTTTGCATTTTTTCTTCCGATGTCTTTTGCATTCGTTTACGAGAGCTTTGAGTCGAACTACCGCAACCCGTTCAATCGAACTTTACTAGTCCGGTTATTCAGGATTCCAATAAAATTTTTGCTGAAAATAATGAAATAATTATTTATTGAAATATCATTTTAAATTTTAAATTTTAAGTGAAATGAATATTAGTAAAAACGTACCATGAAAGCTTTCCACCATCGTTCCTTGATATCGGGATCGGTTCACGTCCAGTTATAACATGGACGATCACAATCAGCTTTCATCGTCTTTGTTATATGATCAGAAAACTTCGATGACAATCAAACCAACTCGTCTTTCGTCCATATTTCAACTGAAAAGCATTCGTTTCCCTCATGCAATATGGACAAGCCAATCGAGCATGCGTTGTCTTCTAGATAGCATACCATAAGCTGGAAAATTACTTATTGTCCATATAAGAACACCTCGTAATATAAAATTATATCGTCTTGAAACGTTGTACGCTATAAGTTCTTTCCATAATTCTTTCAATTCTTCAATTAATGGTTGAAGAAATATATCCAAACTTCTTTTCAGATGATTAGATCCGGGAATCAATATTGTTAAGAATAAAAACTCATGTTTCATGCATATATCTAGTGGTAAATTATACGGTGTCATAATAACTGGCCATAATGAAAAATATTTCCCTCAGACATCCCGAGTGGATTAAAACCATTAGTGTCAATGCCTAAATAAACGTTTCGACTCTCAGTTGTAAAATCAGGATATACCTTGTTAAAGTGTTTCCACGCCTCACCATCTGAGGGATGACACGTTTCTTAGTCACGACTTGAATGCTCAGCATGCCATCTCATGTCGCTTGCGGTCTATTCAGATTGATACAATCTTTTTATCCTACATGTAATTGATAAATACCATATACGACGAAATGGAACCAATTTTCTTTTCCTTATCAAATAAAAGCGATATTTTCCACAAAATCGACAATAGCTCAAATCCGAAGTTTCTTTCCAAAAAATCATACAGTTGTATTGGCAAACATCAATCTTTTGATATGGCAATAAACCCAATGATCTCATCATCTTCTTTGTTTCATAATATGACTCAACTGCATTATTATTTTAGGCAAATAATCTCTTACTAATTGTGATATAGAATCATGCAGTTTTCAGAAAGATTATTTTCAGTCTTCAAATTCATCATCCGTGCAGATAGAGACAATCGTGAAAGACCATTTCTACTACCATCATAAAGTGGATGCCTAGCACTTTCTAACATTTAAAAAATTTTTTTTGCTTCTTCATTCAGATCTTCTTCAATATTTTCATCTCTGTTTCTTTCAACAGATACATTTTGCATCAATTCTTTATAAGGGTTCATTTCTACATCTTGAGAAGTCTCAGACACTTAATGATGTACAATACTCCTACTAAAATTTTCCACAATATTCGTGGTGCAAATTCTCTCCATGAGATAACCAAATAAAATAATTTGGAGTAAACCCTATTAAATAAATATGATTCCAAACGATTCTCTTATTAACAAATTTTTCATTTTTGCATTTGACGCATGAACAAACCAACTTACCGGTTTCTCTATAAACTCCTTTGATACACCTTGAGTTGCTGGATCAATTCTTATACACATCCACTGTCTAGAAATGAAAATATTCGATCTCGACGATTATGCCATTATAATCAGAAACGATAACAAGATATGTAGAGAAATATATAAGAATTGTGTGTGAGAAACAAATGGAAGGAGGATACGTTAAATAGATTATTTTTGGATCGATTAAGGACGGATTGCAAACTAAGTCAAATATTTCCCGATGAACCGTCCCCGAATACGTCCCAAAATTTGCGGACGGATGGTATTACTGTCGAAAATTGCGGACGGACGCTAATGTCGTCCGCAATTTGCGGACATATGGCTTCGTCGTCCACAAATTTGCGGATGGACGCTGTTGCAGTCCACAAATTGCAAACGTCTTTGATAGCGGTCTCCAATCCGCAACGTTTCCTAAATTCGTCCCAAATCCGTCCGCAATCACGGACGACTTAGGGACTACACTCTGGTCTGCAAATTTACGGACGGATTAAGGACGGATTTATTTTCAAATCCTTAAACCGTCCTTAATCCGTCCCTAAATTTAGGGATGACACTTTCAGTCCGCAAATTCCTTCTGAAAATGATCATTTTCTTGTAGTGATTTTATATTTTAATTATTTATAATTTAATATTAAAAAATGCTATTTGTACAAATAATTGTTTATATATTTAATAAAATATTTATTTATTTATTTATTTATTCATTCATATATAACTAATAAATATATAATCTTGTTATTTGTAATTGTATTAACAAATATTTGATTTTAACCATTTTTATTTGTATTCGACCCATCAATTCTGATTTTTCGATTCAGAAACAAATCAATCACAAATATTTTAGATAACCTATTTACAAGACATTTGTTACGGCATAACAATAATATCGATTTTGTTTGAGATGTTACATCTAAATTACAATTTAATGATAACTTTAGTAAAGGTCTATCATTTGTTTTTTGAATGACCATATACACTAAATGATTTATTCCATGGATGAGCTCTCACAATGCAACAGCTTCCCATAATACCCATGAAGAATAAACTGGGTCAAGAACTTTTAAACAATTCAACCATTATCAAGAACTATTCAAGGAAGCAAAATAATAATAATATCACGAAACAACAATTATGACACAAATTAACATATCAAGCTCGGTTGTTTATAAAAATAGTATATCACTCGATAGCACAACATCAATGACAAAATCTTTAAGGTGACAACCAGATTTTTTCGAAATATTAAAATGAGTTTCAATTTTAAGGTAGTTGGTAAAATTTTTAGGTTTATGATTTTATATTTTAGTTATTTAAAAAACTTTTAAAATTATATATATATATAATTATTTAACTATTTAATAAAATAATTATTTATTTATTTGGATATAAATAGTTTTGGTCTCTAAACTCGTCCTCATGTGTCGTTCGCTCGAATCTGTTGTCCCGCGATGTTTTACCTGACCTCAACACTGCTTACAACATCATTTTACATGATGAGAGCTCTCGATTCTCTTCAAAATCCCTTGAGCAACGGCATGTAGCAATGGCATTTATCGCTAAAACGAGCCAAACCTCACATATCTCGGTCGACGACTTGGCCAAGATTTTGTGCTCCAATTGTGGCCGCTTGTGACACTCTGTTGAAGGGTGCTTCCAACTTTTCACTTTTCAGCAGTGGCGGGGAGATCGACCACAGAACTGCAAGTGCCATGGACGCAGATCGTTCTCTTCTTTTGTTCCGTCCAACAGAGGTCGAGGTACTCCACACTTAGCTCGAGTTAACACACTACAAAAAAACTGGCATTTTCCAACGGATATAGCCGTTGGAAAATGCCAAAAATCCCTTGGAAATCGCTGTTTCCAACGGACGCCAACGGATTCCCGTCCGTTGCGAATTGTTCGTTGCAAATAAGGATCCGTTGCAATTCGCAACGGTTATCCAACGGATTATATCCGTTGCAGGATTTTAACGGACTTGGCAACGGAATTTTCCGTTGGAAACCTGGTAACGGACGCCCGTTGGAAACATTTGTAACGGATCACCGTTGCAACCTTGCAACGGCTGTCCGTTGCAAATTATGCGGGGAAAAATTCAGCTTTCCAACGGGCATCTGTTGCCATTTGGCGGGAAATAGCAACGGACGTCCGTTGCAAAATGGCGAGAAAACATTTGGCGGGAAATAGGTTCCAACAGATGCCCGTTAGAGGTTCCAACGGATGCCCGTTGGAAATTTTGAAAAAAATAAAAAAATAAAATTTTTAAAAATTAAAAATATTTTTTAAAAATAAATAAAAAATTTTTAATTAAAATATTAAATTGTTCACAAAAAAACTAAAACTAAAACTACGTTAATCTACCCTATTACATTTCGTTTAAATCGGCGGGGTCGATATCGTCTCTGTGAACGCCATCACGTACAAATTATTTGATTAATAATTTAGAAATAAAATAATAACCTTTTACCTCTAAATAAATTTGGTCCTTTTGTAAAGGACTGAGGTCGTCGGGGCTTGAACCGCAAGCCTGAGATTGCTGTGTGATCTTCTCCGTCAGAGCTCTCACGGTTCGCTCCGCTCGAGGATCGACGAGTTTCGGTTCGTCGGCGTCTTCCCCGGCAACCGACTTCTTCTTTGCATGGGTTTCTAATACCACTTCAAGAAGAGTCGGTTCTCTTCCCATCCGTTGCATCTACAGTATAAAATAAATGTTGTTAGATAAATATTTAAATAAAAAAAATCTAAATAATTAAAATTTTACCAATTCTTTTTTTCTTTTCGTGAAGGATTTTGATCTCGAAGTATGGCGATGCGGACCATCTCCGGGAACTTTCTCACCGTAGCGATTTTGTTTGGCCTTCTCGCTCTTGGCCTTGAATTCCGCGGACTTCCAGTGCTTAATCATTTTGTTGAAGACCGCTTTGGTTGCCCATCTCAGCTTGCTATTGTTGGCGTAGTAGTTGTGCTTTGCACCGTTCATCATTAGGCGCATCCGAACCTGCATGTCGCGCATCCATGCTGTGTAGATGCGCGTTGTATGAGTTCTCTGCCATCTGTATGAACACTGCAAACAAAGTTATAAAATTTTTAGTTTTCAAATATATATATATATAATTAAAAAGTTGAAGTATAATTAAAAAAACTTACAATAAAAGTGCGCTACCATCGTTGGCGCACAACTTCTGGCGTAACTTGCTAGGAATAGTAGAGATCGTCCTGTAAGGACCCTTGGATGATGTTGTTGTTGGTGTGTTTTAATACATCAACCTCATCAAACCTGCATATAAAAAATAAAAAGTTAGATAATATTTATGAAATATAATAATACAAATCAAAATAATTAGATACTATTTACCATAACGTCCCAGGAGCACGTTCTGGATCGATGATCGGAAGGGTTGGACGCCCATCAAAATCATCGATCAACACATCGATATCTATCATATCGTCCTCATCAACAAATATCGGCGGTGCCGATACTGGAGACGGAGAACGATATGGTGGTGGTGGCGGTGGGGGAGGCGTTCCCGCGGAACGAGCAAGTAAACCACCCGATCCTATGAAACGTCTCGGTCTCATTGTTTCTATATTTTCGAATAGTTTGTGTGTTAGATGTGAATTTTAGAGAAGGTTTTTGTGTTTGAATTGTGTTGAAATAAGAACAGTTCCGTCGGATTATATATATCGAAATTTCCAACGGGCATCCGTTGGGACACATCATCACAACGGAAGAAATAAATTGACACGACGTTTCGCATTCCCAACGGTCATCCGTTGGAATTTCCAACGGATGCCCGTTGGAAATGCGTGTTCCCGAGGCGACGGACGACTAAATGGCTGCTCGTCTGCCTTTGCAACGGTCATCCGTTGGAAATTCCAACGGATGACCGTTGGAAAGCCTACAAAAAACTGTTGGGAAAGCTACATTTTCTGCAGTCATCATTACACTTTCCAACGGTCATCCATTAAATTCCAACGGATGACCGTTGGAAAGGCATAACGTCGCATCAATTTGCAGCGTGTTTTCTAACGGGCATCCGTTGGAAATTCCCAACGGATGACCGTTAGAAATATTGAAAATTCAAACATTTTTTCTAAGTGTCGGGGGTGAGTTCGTGTTTCAACGGGCAACCGTTAATATTTTCAACATTGGTATTAGAATATTTTAATTTTTTATACATTAAACATCGTTTATATAACATGTTCGATTGTATTAACATTTCGATTGTTTGATTACACATCATACATCAAACATCAAACATCAAACATCGTTCATGGACGTTATACGTCATTTACATTACACATCATCTACATTTATTACACATAGTAAACCTTATTGTATTTACATTTCTTCTTCAGTAGATTCATCGATGGGCGAGTTGTCCTTCGTTTGTTCATTGAATTCATCGCCGTTTTCATCTTCAGCATCTTCCTGTTCAACGTCTTCATAATCGCGTATGAGTTCTCCGTCTATGTCATTTCTCGCAAGAATCTCCTCGCGATTTGTATCAATTAAACGAATCGACTGCGGATGATCGGGTTGCAACGGATTTTCTTTATCATCAGAGCTTATGATCCCTCGTGGCTTAATCTTTACTACGACCCACCACTCCTCTGTTCGACGTTTCAATGTTGTTGGATATTGCACATAACATACTTGATCTGTTTGATCTATTGTGATGAATGGATCATATTTTCCATATTGTCGTGTCGGATTGACGTCAATTCCTCCCTAACGGTTTTTTCGTATTCCACGTCCTACGGTTGGGTCAAACCACTGACATTTAAAAAGCATAACCTTCAACCCAACGAGACCGGACTATTCCAGTTGTATGATTTGGTGCAAAATACCGTAGAAGTTATCACCCTTTATATCACTATTAACGCAAACGTCATAGTTGTACCGCATTCTACCGATTCTTGTAAATCCTCCATTGTGTTCAATCTATCGTAAAGGATTTGTGTTCCGGTTTGCATGCACGGTGCCTCTTCTTTTTGTACCACGTTCTTCCGAAAATGTTTTTTATCTTTCCGGAAAGCATGACCACGAGGAAGAAATCTTCTATGAC